>MNCI01011215.1:205071-227920 GCA_015680685.1 Gnetum montanum
GTGTCAAAAATGCCATTTGGAATGCTAAAAATGGAAATTTTGTGGGTTTTATGGTGGTTTACATTTCTCTATGATGGAAACACCTACAAGGGGTAAGTCTCACCTACCCCTAGCGTGGAGAGGTGGGGGCTTCCCCATTAGCATGGAAACTTCATCCCCCCCAACATGGAGACTTCCCCCTTAGCATGGAAGCTTTCCACTAGTGTGGAAACTCCATCCCCAATGTAGAAACTACATGCCCCCAATGTGTAAGCAACATGAGTAAGATTTCAACAATCTAATGACTTCAAGGTTGATTAACCACTTTAGTATGGAATATTGAAGGAACAATGTAGAAGATCTACCTCTAGCATTGAAGGTGTGCACCTATTACTATTTATAGAAAATGGAATGGCCATGGGGTTTTAGCACTTACTATACATAGTAACCCTCAAAATTTAGGCACCCATCTCACTTGTACATGGTAGAAATTTGTAGTAATTTGTAGAAAATCTATTAGCCAATTTGCAGCAAAAGTTATGGCCCAAAAATGATAAAATAAAAACTCCAACATCTTTTTGAGGTTCCACACTTTGGAATTTTTGAGCACATAGCAATTTGTTCTTTCAAGAGCTCTTGCAACCTTGTAGAACTGTAGCTTCTTGGAGCCTACCCATCATGGAACCCTTGTAGCCCTATTACCTCCCTTGTTACCCACCTTAAAACTTGTGGGTTTTTGGTTTCAATGCTACATTTTTGGGATTCCAAACTATTATCATGGATAAACTTTGTAGCCAAATTCCCCACTCTTCTCACCCCCTAGAAGTGACCAAGTTGTAGATTTGTAGTTTCCAGTAGAGGAGGTTTGAAAGCATTAGGAGTGGCTTAGCACCTAGATCATGGAGCAGATCACATCGGCTTTAATAGGCTCTAAACTCTTGCCCTAGTGAATGCTCCTTTTTCTTTCTCATATGCATTTCTTGAATAGATTTTTGAAAATCATTCTTTATTATTTTAAATAAATTTTTAATGTTTTACTTGTGCGCAATTTGCATTTTCTTTCCACTTTACATATATGTGATTTTTGCATATTATTTTCTTAAACCACCATTTTTCATTCAATGAGCCCTTGGGTGATATGTTAGACGATCCAAGGCACCCTGAATTCCATCTTTAGAAGGCCTTTCGGATTCAGGGTTGAGGCTATAGTGTCGAATCTCTCAATTTTCTAGCAATCAATTTTTCTAGTTGAAACAACTTTAATACTAACTAAAGATCATATGTTAATGTAAATAAATTCAAAAGAAAGAATCACTAATAGAGTTTGTGAGCTCCTGAATAGAATCAAAATGTTCACTAGAGTCACCCATGAAAATTTCACCTTTGGAAACCTTAGAGATGAAATTGTAGTCTATTGAGATCTAGACCTATGTAGGGATTCCTTCCCAAACTCTTAAATAAAGTAATATTAGCCCAAGGATATCTACAACATAAAATGTTGGAAGAGCATCAAAAAGAAAAGTATTTAGAACTTAATAAATAGTTTGAATATACCAATAGTTTCCTTTTCTTTTAACTTCCACTTAATTCCTATTCATGTTATCCTTTCCTGTGTGCTATTTTTGGTTAAAATTAGATATAGATATAGATATATATATAGTTAAATTTTTTGGTTTTACGTCTCTTAAACAACTCTTATTATATAAGGATCATTTAAGTTATGATAACACTTAATACATAATTCATTAGTTGAACAAACTTATCATTCTACATATTTCATAATTCTATTATCCACATTCTATAGTCATTCTTAATATCTATCAACCTCATGATTCTCTTCTTCATAACATGTTCTTCTTATTTATCATCCTCTTCTTTGGCTACATCTTTACGATGCTTTCCTCTGCTTGTTACTTATGATAGGTCTTCTAAGAAATTTCTTACTCAATCATTCTTACTCGATGATAGGTCTTCTAAGAAATTTCTTACTCGATGACTATTATTGATGTTTTAATAATTTTATAATACTTCATGATGGTCATTCAAAAAGCATTATATATTCATAAGAATTGATGGAATTACTTCCCTTCATTTATTAGCTGATAGAAATAATAAATACTATAGAAAAAAATTGAACACAAGGAACCTCTATTCTTCATTAATCTTAAAAGAAAATGTACATCATGAAGTTTTAATTTGGGGAATGGATAGAATGGACTTCATCTTTGTAATATGAGATGAAACAGATGTCGTCTAAGGCTCTTTAGATTTGTGTGTGATTTTAGGAATAGGAATGGGAATAAGTGATTATTTAGTATTGAAAGGAGAAAGCAGTTCTACTTCTACAACATCTTGCAATTATTCTAAGTATAGTTCTTATTATTGTTGTGGCTTCATGTATGCCTCGAGTTCTTCAATTTTGATGTAAAGACACCTCTTTCAATTTGATTTGTTTCTTTTCTACATAAATATTTTTCAAGTTTTAGGCTCTTTGAAGATGTCTTGGAGGTCAAGGAGACATCTTGACTAAGAGTGAAGTCTTCATTGAAGATTTCTTGGAAATAGAGGAGATGTCTTATTGATTTTATAAACATCTTAGTGAAGACATCTCATACTAACAAGAGAAATCTTTGGGAAGACGTATCATTGTGAGAGGAGATGTCTCAGGGAAGGTGTCTCCCCAAACTAGAAGACATCTCAAAAAAGACATCCTACCATAGAGAAAATGTCTTGACTAGTGACGATATGTCTCCTAAAAATAGTAAACATCTTTATTGAAAATTATGTTTTAACAAAACATAGCTTGACAAGACTAGAGATAATTCATAAAGCTAGAAAAACTTCAAAAATCACCCATCCTAGTTTAGAAAATAGCTAGGATAAGTTGAAAAAGGATAGAAATAGTTGGAGAAAAGGTGGAAAAATCTTGGAAGCCTCTAAAGAACCTCAAGTGACTTAAGGAAAAAATTTTAGATTTTTTTCTCCTACTATTCATAAGTATTTATGTAATTCATAATAATTAAATAATTGAGAAAGAGAGGGATTTTTAAGATGCTATTTTTTAGTGAGAGATCTTGAGTTGGTGAGAGCTTGGTTAAGGGATTGGAGAGTACATTGGGTAAGTGCATAGAGGTTGCAGCTTCTAGCTTAATTATGTAGACTTGTGTGTTCTAGTCTTGCTTGTAAGTTGATATTTTATTCTTGAGTTATGTGAGCATCTCTCTATTGGTTGTGTCTTCCATTGAGAATAGTCTTTATGTAATTTTAGAGCCTCATGCTCTATAATATCATTTAAGTGTGATAGGTTTTAGATGTTTATTGGTTTCGAGAATCTTATTGTAATCTTCTATTCAATTAATCAAAGATAGATAGTTTTCTGATTTTCTAGAAAAAAATTTTATCTTTACATAATATCTAGATTTATTATGTAATGTGATTAATTAGTAGAGTGAACTTGAAATACCACCAATTTCAGGCTTTAGCAATTTAACTACAAATTTTTCTAAGTGTCAAAACTTGGCAAATTTTTCTAAGTGTTACTGCTATGCTCCCCAACATAGCCAGTGTGGCATGCATTAGGGCTTGTTTTTCCAAATTTTCTAAGTGTTAATAGTAGTTGCATAAAATTTTTTTTCTAAGTGTTGTGATATGCTCTCACTCTGCCTACTACACTCTAGAGTGTAGCTAGCGTATCACACACTTCCATGACCATTTTTCCAAAATGCCAAGCCAGAAATTGTTAGGATGTCTTGGGATGGAAAACAAAATTTGAAAAATTTTCTATCTCGTAGGTTACTACATTTTGCTATGGTCTAGAGTGTAGCTAGCATAGCACATGTTTCAGTGGCTAGTTTTGCCTAAGTGTTAGACAAGAAGTTGTCAAGCTAGCTCAATATGGAAGAGGCATTTGGTAGATTTTCTAACTCCTAGTGCTATGCTCTTTGCTATGCTTTGGAGCATAGCTAGTGTAGCAAGAACAAAGATTGTAATTTTTAGTAGATTCTTCTAAGTGTCCATGCTACACCTTATCCCTAGGGAGCACCCCATGTCCCACACGTAACCTAGGTGAGCATAGCAACCAAAGTTGAAAATGTTTTTGAACTTTTTTTGGTCACCTTTAGACATAGAAAATATTTTATTTTTCTCGTAGTCCCACCTATTACACTACCATGTGGCATGCAATCAGCATTTTGGACTAACTGTATCCCTATAAATACCCATGGGCCCCCAATGTTTTAGGGGTTGGCGGTTCGCACTTTTATTTCACATTTTGACATCTTGGCACTTAGCTCTATGGAAGAATGAGATCTAGAGCACATCTCATTGGCATAGAGGCATAGTTGCACCACATGGTACACCATGGTCTCATTGTAGCCTTACACCACATGGCATACTACAAGACCATTGCAACTCTACAGAACATTGCAAGGTACACTGCAGTGGCCAACCTAGTAAGTACAGTTCATCATGGTGAGCATCAAACTTCATGGCTTGACACCACCAAGACTATGACTACACTCCCACTATGCTTTTTGTAGACTCTTTACCTTTTGAGACCCCTTTGGAGTTAACTACGGTTCCATTTTGGATGGCATTCTATTTCTCCCTCTAGTTTCTAGCATTTTCTTGTGTCTTTTTGCATTCTTTCATGCGTCATCATGTTGTACTATTGTCGAGTGGTAGTCTCCGTTGGTTGACACCCTCGTTTTTGTTGAAAACCTTGGCTATGCTCACCCCCATTCCATGGCTACACTCTACACTTAGCATCATGAAACACTGCTCTAACACTTAGCATTATTTCACATTATTTGCATTTGCATTTTGGCTAACCACACCACCTTCGGTTGCATCCAATACCCTAGTTGCAGTTGGTAAAGTTTTTGTTCAATTAATAAGACTATTTAGGGCACTTTACCTTAATTTTCTATCAAGGTCCTCATAAAAAGGTGGGGTTAGGTTGTGCACCTATGAACCCCTCAGTGTTCTAGCCAGAAATGTTTTTGGTTGTTGTAGTTTTTTGGTGCTAGGAGAAGGGGCTTGCCATTTCCTTCTACATTTTTTGATTATTGTCCTACATGCTCTCTCCACCACTAGTTGGTGTAGATTGGACCCCAACATCAATTCCACTAGAACACTGCTAGACAAAATCCAAAGCATATCTTTGGCACTTAACCAAAATTTTGGATGGTCAAGGGAGCATAGCCAACTCCAATGCAGTGAGTGCAGCACCAAAGTTAGCCATTTTTAGCAACTTTCACAATTAACATTTTTTCTGTATTTGCATACTTAGCATTTTTTCTAAATTTTCATACTTAGAAAAATTTTCTACATCTTTACACTTAGTCAAATTTTTTTAGTTTCCATACTTAGTCATTTTTCTACATTTTTATACTTATCCATTTTTCTACTATAAGCAGACAGAGTCAATTTTCCGCAGTTTTCAGAGTTAGCCATTTTTTGTAAATAGCAACTCTCACAACCTAATTTATGAACATGAATCTAGATCAACCTTCTACATTGGTGTCTAACACATTTGACACCAACATCCACCCAAATCATATTGCACTAAGGCATGAATAATACAATTTTTTGTGCCAAAATCCAAGCAGGATTACCCATGGATTACCTTAACTTGGAGGCAAAATAGGACTACGAATAAGTGCACTAGGATGGATGAGAGTACAACCCCTCCTTGTTCGACATAATTTCACTCATGTAGTTCTACTGCTAGCTGTTGTCCCAACTCATTTGTGAGAATTAGCATGATGTAGGGACAACCTACAAGGAAGCCTCATAGGAGGAAGAAGATGAGTTCAAGACCTACTTCAAACATGAAAGCCTCCTCTACATCATCTTCCAAAAACCGCTCCCTAGTACAACCCCTCCTCAGTTCAGCCCATCCATCCTCTCCGAGATGGTGACCATGCCAATTTAGCCTTCCTTTCAAGTGACCATTGCATTTTCCCAACCTTATGCTCATAAAGGGACCAGCTCCTACCCCTAGATGATTCAAGCATCCTATGTCTAGCTTGTCTCATCGATGCCCATGACATCTGTCTAACCCACTCGTGTGTGGCCTACCTCAGTCACCATGCCCACTACTTAACTAATGTATTAACTAAACCCATTTCCTACAACATTAAACTAGCAATGATTGTTTGCTATGATGTTAAAATGGGAACAACCATTTGGTATGACTTTAAACTAGCAATGCCCATTCGCTACAATGTTAAACTAGCAAACTCTACAACTAATAATCTAATCCTATGCCGTACAACCAACAAAAGCCTAGCTAATGCAACTAGTTGGTAAATTCCTAAGCTTGGATTAGGCATTCCAGCTTATCCAAAGTTTGACAGAGGAGATCAACCAGCTCAAAGCTGCCTCCTCTAAAACTATCAAGGTGGTGGACTTCTACCAAGATGATCCCATAAGTCCTATAGTCCCACCCCTAAGTCTCCAAATTGGGGTCTAAGTGCCTCAACTCACCAAGTGTAATGGGAAAGGAGACCCCAACACACACTTGATCACATTTTGATCTGAGTGCCTACTCCTTCAAACTTGGCCACATGCCATCATGCACATGTTCTCCATAAGGCCTTAATCTGTTCTGTGGAGGATCTCATAAGCCATTTTTTGACACACTTCAAGCACAACCTAAAGCTTGAAGCAACCCTTGACCAACTCATGCAAGTTAAGAAGGGGTCCCTAGAGTTCATGCCAAAATTCCTTTATGCTGGAACACTACATTGAGTGAAATGTATGAACCCCTAATAGAGACACACCTAATGGTCATCTTCAAGAATGTAGTGAATCACTTCATCAAGTTCAAACTATATTATCTAATCCCAAAGTCTCTTAACGAAGCCTTTTCCCAGACAAAGGCTTAGAAGAGGTAGCCCAAGCCAGTAATGACCTAGCCTACGTGGCCTAGAGAAACCAACATGTGCACAAGCAAAATGCAATAGTGGCAATAGTGGCCACAAGCACAAAATTGCCAACTCTGATGCCAACTAACCTAGATCAGTAGGGGCTGCCCTAATCCCCAACATTGAGCTCAAGGTTCACTCAAAGTATATACTATTACCGATGGAACCCTCTGAACTATTGGAGGAACTCGTAAAAGTCAGGAAAATCCAATGCTAACATGTATCCGAGATTTCCTACAAAAAACATGATAGATACTGTGAACTATTGAGGAACCCCATCTTAGTAGTACCAAACAAGCCCTAAGTCCTACAAAAATTCAAGCTGGACCAATACTATCATTAGCACCACATGTCTGGTCATAGGATGGAAAACTGTCATGCTTTGTAAAATGACCTACAAAGAATGATAGAATGAGGTCAATTTGTGCTCAATGTAGCAAGCAAATTTGATGCAGATGATGTCCCCTATGTCATAAAATTCATAAGCATAGGTGATGAGTTTAAACCTATGCAAGAACCTTTGTGATCCACATGCCTCCCAACAAGGAAAGGATACCGTTAGCCTCTACAAGTAAGAGGCCCTCCTTTGTTATCAAAGTGCCACCTAAGGCATGCACAACACCCTTTGTGGTTAGGGTTCCACAAAAATCATCTACTAATATGTTAAACTAGCAACTAAATCAACCATCTACTAAGACATTAAACTAGCATGATGCAACAACAATAATTGCAAAGAAACCTTTTGTCATCAGGGTTCCACAATGAGTTTGCCCTGAAAAAACTCCTAAATCACCATTTTTCATAAGGATGTCACAACGTGATGGCCCCTCACCTACCCAAACCCAAATAGTGGGCAACATCTCAGTATCTTCTCCTTCAAGGGCTAATCCCACTAGTAACCTAGGTAGGCCTACCAAATGACAACACAAGAAGATGAATGAGCACCTTGCAACCCCCATGGCCAAAGCAAAGGACATAACTAGTAAGCAACAACCAATTTCTAGGGCCCCTACCCCAAAGTAAACCAAGAAACCCAAGCCCAAGTCCCCTCTGTGAGAGATCCATCTCTCAAGCTAGATGAAGGGAGTCAAGTCCAATACAATGGTTGATGACAAGGACCTCATAGCTACACTAACCTAGGTGAAATAAATCCTTAAGAAAAGGAACACAATGTTGAGCTTGTACAACCTAGTCATGACCTCATCTACTTACCACCAAGCATTGGCCTGAATGTTGGCCTCCATTCCTATTATATAGGACATTCCTATAGATGAGAACACCATTTTTGTAATGATGTTTCCCCCTACATCATAGGAATCAGGTCAACCCCAAATTAGGGGAGGTCACTATAGATCCACTATCCATTAGTATACATGTTGGGTAGTGCACCATCCACAAAGTGCATGTTGATGATTGTGTAGCAACAAAGGTAGTCTTGTACTCCATAATCAACAAGCTATACTTGCTAGATGAAATTAGGGCAACCAAAACCATGTGTCTAAAATCCTTTAATAGAGCATGCATCATTGTTAAGGGTACAATCAACATAGCCTTCGTGGTACGAGGACAACTACCCACTAGAACAAATTTCACTATCATAGAGGAGATTCTAGGCTTCAACCTAATCCTAGCTAGACCTTGGCTAGCCCAACTATAGGCTATCTCCTCTCCCATCCATCAAGAAATCCACCTTTCATACGAAGATGATAGAGTTATCACTCATGATGATAACATCCCCCCTCTGGCTACCCACAACATAGACATGGAACAAGTGTTAGAGGTGGAGTTTCTTGGTGGTACACCTACAGCAACCAATGTAACACCTAAGGCTAACACACTTGAATGAGTGGTTGAGGTCAACAACCTCCCAGAGGATCCTAAGCCTTGCGCACCCCTTAATTCACAGCCGGTTAGGAAGCAACTATGTGACCAAGAGTTTCCCTCGGACAAAAACATGTTGAGTGCCTACTTACCCTTTGCCTCCATGGGACATGCATTTTTGGTTTTTTCTTGCATTGCATTTGTTCATGCATTTACATTTCACCTGCTTGTCTAGGTTACATACTACTTCTCTTTGTTTATGGATTTCTACTTTGTTTACACGTCCATCTACTTAGCTTATGCATTACATTTGAAAAACATTAAAAACACCTTAAAAAATCATAAAAATAAAAAAACACATGGCCCAAAAAGGCCTTAAACTAGAAATGGCCCAAAATGGCCTTAAATTACTATTGTGGCCCAAAAAGGCCTTAAATTAGCCCACTGGCTGGAATGGCCTAAAATTATTACTTTTTACATTGCTTTCCTTTCATTTGTGCATTTTAACTTTGTTTATGATAGGTGCCACTTGATGTTATTTTTCTAGTTTAGTTTTGCAAGATCTTATAGGCACACAACATGACTACACATGTAGCATCACACCTCAGATAAGCAAGATAAGCACTCATCTACCATGACATAAAAAAACGGCACTGATACTCTGCTATGACTATAAACTAATGTTGTAGTCCACTATGACTATAGACTAGCATAGATCATCCTTGGGTCATGATGTTAAATCGGCACAACATCCATCATTTGCTATGACATGAGACTAGCACCTAGTAGTCTATTAGGACTATAAACTAGCACATCATGGTTTTCCAGAATCTTAAACTAGGTTCATGCTTTGCAAGGACTTTAAATTAGCAGGGTGCTAATATTTTAGAGCACTTTCCATTGGTGAAACCCTTGGGGAACTTGTAGCATCATTGCTTCCCAGCATTCTACTAATATTTTGGAGCACCTACTATTGCTGTGACCTTTGGAGGACTCGTAGCATCATCGCCCTAGCACTTTCACTAACTTCTTGAGCATTTGCAACTAGTGTAGCATTTAACACATTTGAAACATCTTCAAAAAAAACACTTGTAGCATCTCCACATCTAGCATTTGGTTTTTATTTCATGTTATTTGGTCTTCTTGTCTTCTCGGACTTGTGTTTGCAGGATGAAGCCCCCAGAGGCGATCATGCAAAGATGCATCTCATCATAGTGGCAAGTCACCATATTGCTTTGATGTGCATGATTGAACTAGTTAAGCCACTCAAGAGTGTACATCCCCCTCATCCCATCATAGTCTATGTGCATTCACTCCTTCATCTTAATAGCCTCTCATCCTTCACATACTCATGATTGCACATCCCTTTGATGTATATGCACTGTGACACATATGTCATTATCCTTATGTCAACCATAGAACCCATGGTGGATTTAATGTAACTTTTCCTATCGGGAGTCTCTTTTGGTTGGTTAAGACCCAAGTAGATATAATGCACCTCATCCATGGGAGGAAACACCTGCCCTATAGACATGATGTGGTTGCATCAAACTAAAGCACATTTACTCGATCGCCCACACCTTGCAGCTAGCATTTAGCAGTAAGCTGAATCCAACAGAGGTTCATCTCACAAAAAAAGAGCAAAAAATACACAAGTAAAAGAAAAAGAAAAGAGAAAAAACTGAACAAGCAAAAAAAAAAGAGAAAAAAATGAATAAGGAAAAAAAGAAAATAAAAAATAAACAAGCAGAAAAAAAGGAGAATGAGGAAAGCACATCCTGAAACAAATTGACATCATTGTAGCCTGACAATCGGCCCTACCTTGGATTGACTTTGACTCCTTCATGAGCACTCCAATGAGAGGTTAATGTTTCAAGGGCAAGCCACCCTCATGCCATGATCACTGTTAGTTATGTTGACTTTGCATTCACATCATCATATACTATTTGCATTTCATCTCTATTATTTGCATTTTGTCTCCTTGTTTACATCTCATCTTTTTAGCACATTGCCTACACCCTTTGCCTTAGCGTACCCTTACCCATAGCACTCTTGAATGTTGTGGAACAGCACCCAATCAAGTACTGACAAATGATGTTTGTTCCACATTTGTTGTGGTGTTTTGCATTCTCTATTGATGTCCCTCAGGCCACTCCTCCAGACGTCAACAAAGAGGGTCCAATGAAACACCACCAATTTTGGGATTTTTAACTATAAATTTTTCTAAGAGTTAGTGCTACACTCCCTAGTGTAACTAACATAACATGCATTAGATCCTGTTTTGCTAGATTTTCTAAGTGTTAAAACTTGAGAAAATTTTCTAAGTGTTATTGCTATGCTTCCTAGCATAACTAGTGTAGCATGCATTAGGGCCTATTTTCCCAAATTTTCTAAGTGTCAAAACTTGGCAAATTTTTCTAAGTATTAGTGCTACGCTTCCTAGCATAACCAGCATAACATGCATTAGGGCATGTTTTTCCAAATTTTCTAAGTGTCAATAGTAGTTGCATGAAAATGTTTTAGTAAGTATTGTGCTATGCTCTCACTTTTCTTGCTATGCTTTAGAGTGTAGCCAGCATAGCACACACTTCCATGGTTAGTTTTCTTAAGTGCCAAGATAGAAATTTTCAAGATGACTTGGGATGGAAAAAATAGTTCAACAAATTTTATATCTCTTGGGTTTCTATGCTCTAGAGTGTAGCATATGTTTTAGTTTCCAGTTTTGCCTAAGTGTTAGGCAAGAAGCTATTAAGCTAGCTTAGCATAGAAGAGGCATTTGGTAGATTTTATAACTCATGGTGCTACACTCTCCACTATGCTTTAGAGTGTAGCTAGTGTAGTAAGAACAAGGATTGTAATTTTCTTAAGTGTCCATGTTATGCCCTATCCTCAGGGCGCATCCTGTGTCCCACATGTAACACAGGTGAGCGTAGCAACCAAAGTTAGAAAATTTCTTGAACTTTTTTTGGTCACCTCCAAACTTAGAAAATATTTTAAATTTTTCTTATAGTTCCACCTTGCACACTACCACATGTCACTCAACCTCATTTTGAGCTAACCCTAGCCCTATAAATACCCCTAGACTCCCAATGTTTTAAGGGTTGGTAGTTGGTACTTTCATTTGGCATTTGGCATTTTGGCATCTTGGCAGTTAGCTCCATGGATGAATGAGACCTAGAGCACACCACATTGGCAAATAAGCATAGCTACACCGCATGATACACCATGGCCCCATTGTAGCCCTACATTACATAGTACACCACAACCCCATTTCAACCCTATAAAACACAACAAGATACACTACAATGACCATACTAGTAGGCACGCTTCATCATGATGATTGTCAAACTTCATGACCCAACACCACTGAGAGTATGACTATGCTCCCACTGTGCCTGTTTTACACTGTGTACCTTCTGAGACCCCTTTGGAGTTAACTACTCTTCCATTTGGGGTGCTGCTCCATTTTTCTCTCTAGTTTCTAGCATTTTCTTGTGTCTTTTAACATTTTTTCATAGATCATCATGCTATACTACACTCAGGTAGTAGTCTCCATGGATTAAAATCTTCATTTTGGTCAAAACCCTTGGCTATGCTTGCCCCCATTCCATGGCTATGCTCTACACTTAGCACCATGAAACATCACTCTAACACTTAGCACTATTTCACAGTGTTTGCATTTACATTTTGGCTAGCTATGCTACCACCAGTTGTATCCAATACCTTGGTTGTATTCAAAAAAGTCCCTATTCAATCAATAAGACCATCCAAGGCACTCTGCTTCCATTCTCTAGCAAGGCCCTTGTATGGAGGTAGGGTTAAGCTGTGTGCTTACCAACCCCTCAGTGTTCCAACCATCAATGTTTTTGGTCATTATAGAATCTAATTTAGAATTATTAGTATTAGAGATCTTTGTATTAAGTTTTATGTTTATTGTTGCTTAGAGTTGGCTGAGGATTTTATCAGTTTCATATGACACATAAGAAGAAACAAGTGTAAGCATTGAATAGAGACAAGGAGAACATGAAGTATTCTTTCTAGATGATGATTGTTTGTTTGGATGAAATTAGTGAAAAATTAGATAGGAACGCTAGTTCTAGACATATTTTGACATAGAGAAATGATGAGCATGCACGTTCAAATGAAAAAGTTTCATAACTAGGAGGAGATAGAGCAGATGAAGAGGAAGGATAATCCAGCTATACAAATGTAGGAACCCATTAGCCAAGGATTCTAATAGGATGGAATGCTATTTATTATATGAGAATTTTGAGTGGTTTAATGATAATAAATACTTCTTCTCCAAGAAACCTTGATAAGGAAATTAAGAAAATGCTTGCTAGAGCGTTTAGAAATGTTGCAAGACTTTTGTATGTGGACTTGAAGATTTTGAATGGTGTAGATGGTAGCAATGCTTTTGTGAGTTGGCTAAAGATACTTGAGAAGCATTTTCAATTAAAGAAGGTACCAAATAACTTGAGGGTACCTATTGTTGAATCTATATTAGAAGGTATGGCTTCTACTTGATGGAAAAAAGGAGCTCCAAGATTAATAAAGATAAAACAATCAATCCATTAGAGATTGGGATTTGATGAAATGTAGGTTAAAAAGGAAATTTGAATAGTCTTGTTAGAGATAAGATACTATTATGAAGTTAAAATTCTTAAGGAAAGGTGATAGGGATGTCAAATAATTCCACATCAAATTTTATGATCTATTCCATTAAGCTAACGTAAAATAGGAAGAATATGAATAGGTTTCAATCTTTTTACGTCATCTCAAAATGGGATACCAATAGGAGTTATTTTTTTATGAGCTGTAAATTCTTGATGAGGCTTATGATTTACCACTCAAGGTTGAAAAGAAATTAAGTGGATTCAAAAACAATTGCAAACAAGCTTCCAAGGAAAAGGGGAAGGAATCTAAATCTTAAAAATCACCCAAGTTTAAATCTAAAAACATGGATGACGACCATGATAAGAAGACTAAAATAGGATATGAGAAGGAAAAAATCAAGAAGGACCAAGGTAAGGGAGGTAAGGATAAATGCTATAGCTTATCAAAAAACCACTACTTTTAATGTAGAGAATGTAGACACAAGAAATGGAAATGTCCACTTCATAAGGCAAAAATGTTTAAGGATGTGCAAACTATGGAGGCGAAAGAAACATCAAGCCAAGTTCTTTAGAGACGTAATCCTAATGCTCCAAAAATTAAGAATATTTATGAATTAGATTATTGTGTTTTTATGAGGAATGTAAATAGACAACACCTTAATAGAAATTTTTTATTTTTAATTAGGACTAGATGTTTTCTTAGTGAGGAATGAATTCATGTTTTGATTGATAGGCAAGTCCAAGAAAATGTTATTTCTTATAGGATAGTTGCTATATTAGGATTGGTAACTAATCCTCATCCTAGACCTTATAAAGTGCATTGGTTATCTACAGATTTTATCCAAGGGGTGAGGGAACAATGTACTTTGAAATTTAAAATTGGAGGTTTTAATGATGTTGTAAAATGTGATGTGTTTTCAATAGATTTTGATGATATAATTCTTGATAGACCTTGGAAATTTGACATGATGCTCAGTTTAACGGAGCAAGAAATTTGTGGAGTGTAGCTAGACTTGAGGAAATCCATAAGTTAACTTCCATGATAGCTGAATAAGTGAGGTAGCAAAGTTCACTTAATGTTTTCTTAATCCTTCTTGAAGATAGGTATTATATTAAGAAACATGATGAAATGAGTTTTGGTTTTATTGTTATGATAACAACTACTACTAACTATGATGATATGTAGGTTGAACTTCCTACAGATGTCCTAGGTTTGAAAGAGAGAATTTTTAAGGTGTTTAATAGGAAATTGGATGGACTACTACTGATGAGGAATCTACAACATTAGATTGATTTTATTCCAAGTGCTACCATTTCAAATAAGAGATCTTATTAGATGGTACCAAATCAAAATGTTGAATTAGAAATAAAATTAGAGAAGTTACTTACAAATGGCTTCGTGAGGGAATCCATTTCACCTTATTCAATTCCAATAGTACTAGTGTCAAAGAAAGGAAACAATTAATGGAGGATATCCATTAATTCTAGGGTAGTGAATAGGATAATACTAAGATATAGGTTTTCTATTCCAAGGATGAATGATATCCTTGATGCCATTATCCATGCTCAAATTTTTAGCAAAATATATGTGAAGAGTGTATACCATCAAATCAAAATTAGGCCTTGTAATTAGTGGAAGAAAACTTTATGGATATTGGATGGATTATTTGAGTGATTGGTGTTGTCATTTAGGTTCACAAATGCACCTACTACATTCATGATGTTGATGCATGATGTATTGAATCACTTGATTGGTAAGTGTTGTATTTTTTGGAAGACTTGAAAAATTTGGTGCTAGAAAACTGATATTCTAAGAGTAAAATAGTTTGCCCTTAAGTCCCACATGCCTAAAAAAATAAATTCAAAGCACCCTAAATGGTTCAAAAAGTTTCTTAGGGACTTAAAACACTATTAATAACATATTTAATGATAATAGAAAAATAAATATTTTTAGTGTGCAAGACCCCCAAAAAAATCATGAAAATACAATAAATACTAGCAAAAAAAGAGTTGCAAACTTTGTATTAATTATGAGAAAATATTGTTGATATAGAGTTTGGAGAATACAAAGTATTTTTAAAATGTAGTATAGATGGTAGGCTATGTGTCATGATTAATTTGTACTAATCTCCCAATCTATCAATGGAATAAATGCTATTGTTGTGGGACTATGAAAATTTTTGCTCAAAAGAAGCTATTGTGGTAGCTACAAAATCCACAACTTTGTCTTGCACTTTTTGCTTTGGGGAAATTTGATCTATCAAAAAGTCTTAGAATTTGCTATAAATCTAGCTTAAGTAGGTAATAATCTACATTGGTTATAGTTTCATACACTCACATGAACATTATAAGCTATGTGTAACATAATTCCATAGCTTATAAGCCTGCATATTTGGCTTTTAGGTTGAAATGCTAGCATATTTAACATTTTCACGACCTAAAATTATAGTGTAAGAATCTCTAGTATAAAATACTTTGTTGATGCAATGTATTTAGATTTTGGATCCCTTATAAGTTAGCTTAAATGATTTTTATAGCTTATATGCTATAAAGTCATTTTTACATATTGACAATTGCTAGAATTTTAGCCAAAATAAGATCATCGAGTGGGATATTTGGCTATAATATCTTATCATTGCAAATTTGGCTATAACGTATTCTCATGCAAAAATTGTGAATTTTAGTTGAGGTGTTTCATTGACCCCTCTTTGTTGATGTTTTGAGGATTGACTCAAGAGACATCAACAAAGAATGAAAAACACCATTGTAAATGCATCACTAATACTTTCCCTCCGCACTTGATTCGGTAGCTATCAAACAATGCCAAGGAGTGTTCACGATGATGAGATAAAGTCATGATAGGATATTAAGAGTTTAGGATGAGATAAAGGTTATATTAGTTATTCAAAGGTTAACAAGGAATTCCAAATGTTAACATCATGACTATTGAAAGAGTAGTGACATGCTTACTGAATGAAGAAGTCCTCATGCTATGGACTATTGATTACTTAATAATGTGAGGAGAAACTGACACTTTGTAACAAGGCTTCTTTGATCATTTGACTCTCTCTCTATTTTTTGAGAAGTAAAACCTTCATTGGGTTTTATTTCCAAGACTGAAATTTTCTTTCTCACTGAATGAGATGTGTTACATTTAGGAAACTTGAGCATGAAGCATGCTGGAGAATATATCATAAGACCATGGTTCATGAATGTCAAACATCGGTTTTCAATGTCAATAAGGTATGGAAGGCTATAATTTGGCTATGGGGTGTGGCTATGCATAGGGGGTGATGGAAGTGATGTGAGGTAAGCATTCTTCACAAGATTAAACAAGCTAACTACATCTCATGTATTGAGGTCATGTGATAACTCACCATTATGATTCACATTTTTGTGGTGACTTCAAGCTTTATCTTGCAAATAAAACTCCAATAAGATGAGAAAAAAAGTTAAGGTGTATGTGTAATTACAAGAATTTTCATAAGGCCATATGAGTTAGTAGGTAGATGCAATCTATAATTATTTAAAATCAATAGAGACAAGAGAGATCTAAAGTTTGTTCCATAGATTTTACAAAGTTTGTAATCTCTTATGATGCTAGAAAGAATTGTAAGGTCATGCAAGCTTAGTTGTTGAAGACCATCATAGTTTTCAACATTGGTTACATGTGAAAACTTGTAAACAATGACAAACAAAGGCTACAAGAAAATGGGTCAGTGTTAGATGTAATATGATTTGAGATCGAAATGGTTGATTGGGTTGACCAATTCATTCCCATCAAATTGTACTAGTTTGAATGCTTTTTTTCAATTGACTTTGGTGACTAAGAAAGGTTCTTTCCAATTGGTCAAGAACTTGTTTGCATGTTCATGAGTGGCCTTGAGGACAAGGTCTCCTTCCTTAACTTTTCACTTGTTAGGATCATGATTGTATAGTTATTTCTACCTATCTTGATATTTTTTGATGTTGGAAAGCATGTGCATCTTTTGTTCCTCCACAGAATCAAGATTAATGGTATCATAGCTCCTCATTCTATTTATCATTTATGAAGTGAGAAAAAGCTACCCTTAAGGATGAAACCTATAATTTAAGAGGTAAAATAGCTTCAGGTCCCTAAACTAGCCTATATGGTGTGGCTTTAGTTATAGTCATAAAGGTTGTCTAATAAGCCCAAAGTATGTACAACAGTTTTTTACGCCATCTGGATTTACCATTACTTAGCATCTTCTTTAAAAGGTGAATGATTACTTTTTTGGTGGCTTCATCTTGGCCATTGTCTTGTAGGTATTTTGGTCACAAAAAGGAATCTTTAATGTTTAGTTGTTGACAAAAGGTTTGCATTCTTTGGCTATTAAACTATGGTCCAATATCCATAACTATGGTTAAAGGTAAGCCAAAACAAGACACAATATTATCTAATATGAATTTACAGACTTGATAAGCCATTTTTCCTTAAAAGAATAGATTCAACCCACTTAGTAAAGTATTTGGTTATGGTGATGATGAAGCTACGTCCTACAGAAGACTTGGGTGTTATGTCTCTAATGATATTAATTTCCAACCTTTGAAATGATCATGTAATATGCATGGTGTGCAACTTAGTCAGTAACATATGTTTCAAGTTGTTGTACTATTAACATGTATTATAAGTTTTGAATTTTTGAAAGCAATTACTTTCCATATAGGGCCAATAGTATCTTAATTGTCTAACCTTGGTAGCCATGGCTCATGATCCTATATGTATTCCACATATGCCTTCATGCACCTATTCAAGGACCTTATGAGCTTCAACTCTACTCAAGCATACTAACAATATGTCATCATAGGACCTTTAACATGATGTGTTATCAACTATGATGACATACTCTTCTGATTGTTTATCTATAACATCCTTTTAAAGGGTAGTTAGGTTTTGCGAAGGTTCACCATGAATTAGGTAAGACATGATCATACCACTCTTATTGGAAAACATTATCAATTATGGCTATAGATATGCCTTTAGTATTCTGCATTATGGAAAGAGCACAATTTTTTGTTAAGGAAGGTAACTTGCTAAGCACATTAGGCATTACACTTATGAACAAGGTTCTAATGGCATTAGCTAGAGTGTTTTCAGTTTAAAAAATCTATTGAATATAAGCATCTGTAAGCTAATAGATTAAAGTTTTGGCTAGGTCATAGTAAGGTTGTAGATGTTTGGCTTTACATGCATAAACATTAGTTACCTAGTTAACCACTAGTTGTAAATCACCTTTTATCATCAAACATGTAGTCCCATGGTTGCAATCTACCATTATTCCTCTAATTAATCCTTGATATTTGGCTACATTATTGGTACATGGAAATTAAAAATGATAGGTGAATGGTATGATCTTACCAAAGGGTAAAGTTATGATGAAAGAAATGTTGGCCCCATATGTAGTTAAAGCTCTATCAAAGTGCATGATGACCTCATAACCCTTGCATGATTTGGAAATAATGTTAACATGCTCATTAGGAAATTTAGGGTCTATATTAGCATTATTCTTAATTGGGAAAGTTGTAAGTTGTGAAGTTATAGCTTGACCTTTTATTGAGGCTTGAGAGATGTAGTGTAGGTTAAACTCAGCTATTATGGTCTTCCATCAAGCTATTTGGATACTCTCATAGATTTTGGGCATTATGGCTTTCAACACATTATCCTTGAATATAACACTAACCTAGCTCCTAAAGAGATAGTGTCTCCACTTATTTAAAGAGAATTATGGGACTAGGTAATATTTTTCAACCTCATTATATTGGATCTTGTAAGCTACTAATGCATGGCTCAAGTAATAGATAGGAAGCTTTGCTCCATCATCTCATTTTTTATACAATAGAGAGGCTATAAATGCATGTGAGATTGTAAGGTAAATGTAACATGGTTTGTCATCTTGTAGTTGATACATAGTAGGCAGTTGACCCAACTCTTGCTTAATGTAATTGAAGGCTTTTTGGCATTGGTTTGTCCACTCATAATGGACTCCCTTCTTAACGAAGTGGTGCATACGTTGTAACTTATCTATGAGGCTTAAGGATAAATTGTAGTCAACCTTGTAATCCATGTAACCCCTTAAGGTTACTAGGCACTACCAAGTTGGTTATGGCCTTAACCTTCTTAGGATCAACATGTATTCCTACTTCAAATACTATCAAACCAAGCTTCTTACTAGTTTTAATGTCAAAGGCATATTTATTAGGGTTGATTTTTAGCTGATGTTTGAGGCATTGTTGGAGCACTAAGTTCAAATCACATTCATGATCATTGACTAACATGGACTTGATAACTATATCATAAACATAAGCATTAAGCAATCCTAGCATATAGTCACTAAATATATAGGTCATTTCTTGTTGATAGATTACACCCATGTTCTTTAGATTGAATAGAATAATGATGTAACAAATGGTTCCCAAAGGGATCATGAAGGTCATGAACAACTAATGCTCTGGGTTAATCCTAAGAACCCATGCATAAACAAAAAAAAGACATGTCCAAACATGATATCGATAAGTTGATCAATACTAGACAAAGGAAAATCATCTTTAATTATTTCCTTTTTTAGGTCATGGAAATTGATGTAAATGTGAATGATCCCATTTTCTTGGGAACAACCACTATGTTAGATATCAAATTAGCATAATTAATAGCTTGAATAAAACTAGCTTGGTAGAGTTTCTTAATCTCATAATGCACTATTAGGGCCCAATCTAGTCTAATCTTGTAGGCATTTTGCTTAACAAGCTTAATATTAAGATCAACTATGATTTTGTGTTGAACTAATCTTGGATCTAGCCCTGACATATCTTCATAAGACCAAGCAAAGGCTTTGATGTTATCTTGAAGGGCCTTGGTGATGTCTTAGATCCTCTATGGTTCTACTGAGGAACTTAGTTTTAATGTTTTCTCCTTACTAGAATGGGTTATGACTAGAATTTCAACTAGAGAGTCCTTAGTTGTGTCACTAGCTTCTAAATGACTATGGATTCAGGCCATTCTAGAGATTTTTCCATTGAGGCTATGTAGTCAAACCTATTCATAGGCTCAAGATCTAGGCATTCTAAGTCAATTTATCATGTGACATTACCATGAGTTCTTTTCAAGTCCAAAGGTAGGCTAACTTGTTCCCATGTATTCACGTTTGACCCTACATGTTAACAAAAGCATGTTACATAGCATCTATGTAATAGAATTGCTAAATAATGCTAAAAATAGGTAAAAATACTATAATAATAGATATAATAGGTCATATTAAAGTCAAAACAAGGTAGAATAGGGATAATTGAGGTAGAGTAATGAAACACCCCAAAATTTGAAGGCATGCTTGCTTCACTAGGCCTTTGCAATTCACGTAGCGTCACAGTAGTTCTTCAGGAGATGGATGCTCTAATGTTTAGACTGTTCGCTTCAGCATGTATTCTAAGTTAAGGAGTATCTCTACACTATGCTACGCTATGTAGCATAGTGAACTTTAGAAGATGTTTGCAGGAGCGCAGTGCTACGCTATGGTGTGCTACGCAATATAGCGCAACATAGCAAAAGCTAGAAAATCAGTCCCCTCACCCAACTTCAAGTCCTTCAGCAGTGTCTCCTTTCATTAGAAAGTGGGAAACATGGCCAAAATTATGTCATGTCTGCTGCTATGCTATGCTAAGCTACATGGCACAGTGAGGCATAGCAATTCTGCGAAAGTGATAGAAGGCATCTCAAAGGGCGGGATCGACAAGTTTTCAAGCTTCACAGTGCAAAAGGCAAAGCTTGCAGATCGGTAATGTTTTTGTGACTAAGGATAAATGCTATGCTATGATACACTATGTAGCATAGCATAGCGTAGAAAATCTATGACATGCAGTAAGACACAACGCAAATTCTTTGCTGCGAACCAATGGCTATGCTACGCTGTGGAGCGTAGCACAGCGTAACAAGATGCTACGTCATGCCAAACATGCTACGCTACAAAGCATAGAAAAAAATTGTAGGAAATTACATGACATAAATGCACTTCAACTAATTGCACCATTTATCTAATAGCACAATTACGATAGGATAGGTTCATAATTACGGCATTGCAGGCTCACCCAACGGTCATGCAGGCACATGCAGCATAGATAGGTTAGCACAAGTCCAAGGCACATGGCATCCAAGCTGCCTCTTTCATGCGCCCTCAGTCCTATAAATACCCCAATGAGAGACACTTTAAGGGTCTCTTTTTTCTAAACCTTTCGATCAAAGGGAAACCCTTTGCAGCTTTTCAATCCCTAGTCTATTTTCTGGTTGGCTGACAAGCAAAAAGTTGGCACTATAATCTCAAGCATTGTAAGCTTTTTGCTTGACCTTATAAATAGTTAGTGCTTTTAGTTGGCATCCTATCCTATTATTTTCTACCACCTTGGTAGCACTTTGCATTGTTTACGACTAAGCCTATGTTCAAGCACACAGCCATCTCATTCTACACGTCTTGGTTACTCTTGCGATCTTTGCACTTCCCAGAGCTCTGCAATCGATTATGTCCATCTTGACATAGTGAGGTCATAGCTTCGAAGTGGTGCATTTTTCTAACTACATTTTACATGATCTCCTATTTACTATTTCATTTTACACTGTTTACTATTTCCTCTATTGCATTTTACACTTTCTCCTGTTTCCTCTACATTTAAGCATTACTTCGCGCTATTAGTCTCATTTTCAAATCACACGTTGGAAAAGGTTATATTAACATCGACTAAGTCCCTATTGACCAAACCATTCAGGGTGCCCCATTTTCATCCCAATCTAGCACAGCCCTCCCGTAGAAATAGGGTTAAGACTGTCTGCGCTCGATGGCCCCTCGACATTTTTTTTCCAGTCGTTGAAGTTTTTGGTCGCTACAGTTTTTTTGGCGCTAGAAGAAGGGCCTTTTGGTTCCCTTTCCACATGTCATGGTAGTCATATAAGCCTTCTACACCCTGATAGGAATTAACATAAACTTGACACCCATCTATGGTTATTTACTTGTCGTGTGGTGCAGATCAGTTGCCTCGACGATTCCTCGGTAACCCTACAGGAAAAAAAGCCTCTAGTTGCTAGCTGACTTGCCTATCCTACTGTAGTCTTGCATGCATTCTATAACCTATCGCACCCTAGCGTAAATGTAACACCCTTTTACAGTTGTTTACCCATTGTGTGGGACAGATCGGTCGCCTCAACGATTGCTTGGGAGCCCTACAAGACATAAAGCCTTCATTTTTATTACTTGCCAACTTCTTTACTCTTCCCATTCACCATTGAAACACCATGAAAATTTGCATGCTATGACCAATTTTCATCATGTAGCCTTCACCCCATAAAACCCAAGGCAAAATTTCATGATAAATGTAAAGATTATAATCCATGGTAGGCAATCTCACATATTTCATATTTTTGGGATTGAAAAATGCCTCATAAATTGTTAAAGCCTTATTTCGAAGCAAAAAAAGTCACTTAGTATCTATATTTGGGCTCGG
>MNCI01011215.1:227949-278969 GCA_015680685.1 Gnetum montanum
GGGGGGTGGGGAGGGGGTGTCCAAAATGCCATTTGGAATGCTAAAAATGGAAATTTTCTAGGTTTTATGGTGGTTTACACTTTTCTATGCTGGAAACACCTACAAGGGGTAAGTCTCACCTACCCCTAGCATGGAGAGGTGGGGGCTTCCCCATTAGCATGGAAACTTCATTCCCCCCAACATGGAGACTTCCCCCTTAGCATGGAAGCTTTCCTCCTAGTGTGTATACTCCATCCCCAATGTAGAAACTACATGCCCCCAATGTGGAAGCAACATGAGTAAGATTTCAACTCTCCAATGACTTCAAGGTTGACCAAGCACTTTAGCATGGAAGATTGAAGGAAGAATGGAGAAGATCTACCTCCAACATTGAAGGTGTGCCCTTATTACTATTTATAGTAAATGGAATGCCCATGGGGTTTTAGCACTTACTATACATTCTAACCCCCAAAATTTAGGCACCGATCTCACCTGTACATGGTAGAAATTTGTAGTAATTTGTAGAAAATCTATTAGCCAATTTGCAAAAAAAGTTATGCCGCAGAAACTCTAAAATCAAAACTCCAACATCCTTTTGAGGTTCCACACTTTGGCATTTTTGAGCACATAGCAATTTTTTCTTTCAAGAGCTCTTTCAACCTTGTAGAACTATAGCTTCTTGGAGCCTCCCCATCATGGAACCCTTGTAGCCCTATTACCTCCCTTGTTACCCCCCTTAAAACTTGTTGGTTTTTGCTTTCAATGCTACATTTTTGGGATTCCCAACTATTAGCATGGAGAAACTTTGTAGCAAAATTCCCCACTCTTCTCACCCCCTAGCAGTGACCAAGTTGTAGATTTGTAGTTTCTAGTAGAGGAGGTTCGAAAGCATTAGGAGTGGCTTAGCACCTAGATCATGGAGTAGATCACATCAGCTTCAATAGGCTCTAAACTCTTGCCCTAGTGAATGCTCCTTTTGCTTTCTCATAGGCATTTCTTGAATACATTTTTGAAAATCATTATTTATTATTTTAAATAAAGTTTTAAAGTTTTACTTGTGTGAAATTTGCATTTTCTTTCCACTTTAAAGATATGTAATTTTGCATATTATTTTCTGAAACCACCATTTTTCATTCTATGAGCCCCTGGGTGATATGTTGGAAGATCCAAGGCACCTTGAATTCCATCTTTCAAAGGCCTTGGGGATTCAGGGTTGAGGCTATAGCACCAAATCTCTCAATTTTCTAGCAATCAATTTTTCTTGTTGAAACAACTTTAATACTAACTAAAGGACATAGGTTGATGGAAATAAATTCAAAAGAAAGAATCACTAATATAGTTTGTGAGCTCCTAAATAGAATCAAAATGTTCACTAGAGTCACCCATGAAAAATTCACCTTTGGAAACCTTAGAGATGAAATTGTAGTCTATTGAGATCTAGACCTATGTAGGGATTCCTTCCCAAACTCTTAAATAAAGTAATATTAGCCCAAGGATATCTACAACATAAAATGTTGGAAGAGCATCAAAAAGAAAAGTATTTAGAACTTAATAAATAGTTTGAATATACCAATAGTTTCCTTTTCTTTTAACTTCCACTTAATTCCTATTCACTTTATCCTTTCCCGTGTGCTATTTTTAGTTAAAATTAGATATAGATATAGATATATATATATATAGTTAAATTTTTTGGTTTTACGTCTCTTAAACAACTCTCATTATATAAGGGTCATTTAAGTTATGATAACACTTAATACATAATTCAAGGTTGAACAAACTTATCATTCTACATATTTCATAATTGTATTATCCACATTATATAGTCATTAGTAATATCTTTCAACCTCATGATTCTCTTCTTCATAACATTTTCTTCTTATTTATCATCCTCTTCTTTGGCTACATCTTTACGATGCTTGCCTTTGCTTGTTACTTATGATAGGTCTTCTAAGAAATTTCTTACTCAATCATTCTTACATGATCTGGATCCTTTTGAACTTCTTTAGTGATGCATATCTCATCCTATTATAGACTACTATCTCATTCATATATTTTTCCTCTTCTAGATGATCTTCTCTTACTCTTTACAAAATAGGACTAGATTACAAATCTCTCATATTAGATATTATTGTCCTATTTTAAAAACTAGATCATTATTTACTTCTTTATCATTGCAAAACCTTGATAACCTTTTGATTTTTTGGATCATCATTATGAATCTATGAATCATAATGACTACTCTATTTTATTGTATTTCATAATACTAATTGCTTTCTTACATCGGACATGTATCTTAGATTTCTTTTGATTTTGATTCTAATTAATTTTTGTATGATGCTACTTTAGTTTAATTTCCTTATGATTCATCATTACATGCACATACTATCTTTTTAATCTTTTATTATTTCTTAGAACATATCTTCACTACTTTTGATACCTTCAATAGTTGATTAATAGCGAAATATGTTTCACGAATAAGATCATAATGATTTGCATGATAAGTTATGTACTTTTGTTACAACTTGTTTATAAGTCATTATGAAAAACCTTGAATAGTTATGAAACTAATGATTACACATTGTGTTCCAATGATATTCTAACGCTTCATTTTAAACATTAGTTTCATAATCTTATTTATTATTTCTTACAAAGTTGGTGACTATTATTGATGTTTTAAGAATTGTATAATACTTCATGATGGTCATTCACAAAGCATTATATATTCATAAGAATTGATGGAATTACTTTCCTTCATTCATTAGCTCATAGAAATAATAAATACTATAGAAAAAAATTGAACACAAGGAACCTCTACTCTTCATTAATCTTAAAAGAAAATGTACATCATGAAGTTTTTATTTGGGGAATGAATAGAATGGGCTTCATCTTTGTAATATGAGATGAACCAAATGTTGCCTGAGGCTCTTTAGGTTTGTGTGGGATTTTAGGAATAGGAATGGGAATAAGTGATTATTTACTATTGAAAGGAGAAAGTACTTCTACTTCTACAACATCTTGCAATTATTCTAAGTATAGTTCTTCTTATTGTTGTGGCTTCATGTATGCATTGAGTGCTTTCATTTTTGATGTAAAGACACCTCTTTCAATTTGCTTTGTTTCTTTTCTACATAAATATTTTTCAAGTTTTAGGCTCTTTGAAGATGTCTTGGAGGTCAAGGAGACATCTTGACTAAGAGTGAAATCTTCATTGAAGATTTCTTGGAAATAGAGGAGACATCTTATTGATTTTATAAACATCTTAGTGAAGACATCTCATACTAACAAGAGAAATCTTTGGGAAGACGTATCATTGTGAGAGGAGATGTCTTAGGGAAGGTGTCTCCTCAAACTAGAAGACATCTCAAACAAGACATCCTACCATAGAGAAAATGTCTTGACTAGTGAGGATATGTCTCCTAAAACTTGTAAACATCTTTACTAGAAATTATGTTGTCATAGAACATATCTTGACAAAACTAGAGATAATTCATAAAGCTAGAAAAACTTCAAAAATCACCCATCCTAGTTTAGAAAATAGCTAGGATAAGTTGAAAAAGGATAGAAATAGTTGGAGAAAAGGTGGAAAAATCATGGAAGCATCTAAAGAACCTCAAGTAAGTTAAGGAAAAACTTTTAGATTTTTTGTCTCCTACAATTCATAAGTATTGATGTAATTAGTAATAATTACATAATTGAGAAAGATAGGGATTTGTAGGATGAGATTTTTTATTGAGAGATCTTGAGTTGGTGAGAGCTTGGGTAAGGGATTGGAGAGTACATTGAGTAAGTGCATAGAGGTTGCAGCTGCTAGCTTAATTATGTAGACTTGTGTGTTCTAGTCTTACTTGTGAGTTGATATTTTATTCTTCAGTTATGTGAGAATCTCTCTATTGGTTGTGTCTTCCATTGAGAATAATCTTTATGTAATTTTAGAGCCCCATGCTCTAAAATATCACTTAAGTGTGATAGGTTTTAGATGTTTATTGGCTTTGAGAATCTTGTTGTAATCTTCTATTCAATTAATCAAAGATAGATAGTTTTGTTATTTTCTAGAAAAAAATTTTATCTTTGCATAATATCTGGATTTATTATGTAAGGTGATTAATTAGTAGAGTGAACCTGAAATACCACCAATTTTAGGCTTTAGCAATTTAACTAAAAATTTGTCTAAGTGTCAAAACTTGACACATTTTTCTTAGTGTTACTACTATGCTTCCCAACATAGCTAGCGTAGCATGCATTAGGGCTTGTTTTGCTAAATTTTCTAAGTGCCAATAGTAGTTGCATAAATTTTTTTTTCTATGTGTTGTGATATGCTCTCACTCTGGCTACTACACTCTAGAGTGTAGCTAGCGTATCACACACTTCCATGACCAATTTGCTAAAATGCTAAGCCAGAAATTGTTACGATGTCTTCGGATGGAAAAAACAATTCGACAAATTTTTTTATCTCCTAGATTACTACATTTTTCTATGGTCTAGATTGTAGCTAGAATAGCACATGTTTCAATGGCTAGCTTTGCCTAAGTGTTAGACAAGAAGTTGTCAAGCTAGCTCATCATGGAAGAGGCATTTGGTAGATTTTCTAACTCCTAGTGCTACGCTCTTTGCTATGCTCTGGAGCATAGCTAGTGTATCAAGAATAAGGATTGTAATTTTTAGTAGATTCTTCTAAGTGTCCATGCTACACCCTATCCCTAGGGAGCATCCCATGTCCCACACATAACCTAGGTGAGCATACCAACCAAAGTTGAAATTTTTTTTGAACTTTTTCTAGTCACCTTTAGACTCAGAAAATATTTTAAATTTTTCTCATAGTCCCAGCAATTACATTACCATGTGGCACCCAATCATCATTTTGGACTAACCCTAGCCCTATAAATACCCCTGGGCCCAAATATTTTAGGGGTTGGCAGTTCACACTTTTATTTCACATTTTCACATCTTGGCACTTAGCTCTGTGGACGAATGAGATCTAGAGCACACCTCATTGTCATAGAGGCATAATTGCACCACATGGTACACCATGGCCTCATTGTAGCCTTACACCACATGGTACACTACAAGCCCATTGCAACTCTATAGAACATTGCAAGGTACACTGCAGTGGCCAACCTAGTAAGTACAGTTCATCATGGTGAGCATCAAACTTCATGGCTCGACACCACCAAGACTATGACTACACTTCCACTGTGCTTGTTGTAGATTATGTACCTTTTGAGACCCCTTTTGAGTTAACTACACTTCCATTTGGGGTGGTGTTCTATTTCTCTCTCTAGTTTCTATCATTTTCTTGTGTCTTTTTGCACTTTTTCATGCATCATCATGTTGTACTATGGTCGAGTGGTAGTCTCCATGGGTTGACACCCTTGTTTTGGTTGAAAACCTTGGCTATGCTCACCCCCATTCCTTGGCTACACTCTAGACTTAGCATCATGAAACACCACTCTAACACTTAGCATTATTTCATGTTATTTGCATTTGCATTTTGGCTACCACACCACCCTCAGTTGCATCCAATACCATAGTTGTAGTTGGTAAAGTTTCTGTTCAATTGATAAGACTTTTTAGGGCACTTTGCCTCCATTTTCCAACAAGGCCCTCATACAAAGGTGGGGTTAGGTTGTGCACCTATGAACCCCTCAGTGTTCTAGCTAGCAATGTTTCTGGTTGTTGCAGTTTTTTGGTGCTAGAAGACTCGCCATTTCCTTCTACATTTTCTGATTATTGTCCTACATGCTCTCTCCACCACTGGTTGGTGTAGATTGGACCCCAACATCAATTCCCCTAGAACCCTGCTTGACAAAAGCCAAAGCGTATCTTTGGCACTTAACCAAAATTTTGGATGCTCGAGGGAGCGTTGCCAACTCCAATGTAATGAGTGTAGCACCAAAGTTAGCTAGTTTCAGCAACTTTCACAATGAACATTTTTTTCTATATTTTCATACTTAGCATTTTTTCTACATTTTCATACTTAGCCAAATTTTCTACAGTCTTACACTTAGTTAATTTTTTTTAGTTTCCATACTTAGTCGATTTTCTACATTTTTATACTTATCCATTTTTCTACTATCAGCAAACTTAGTCATTTTTCCGCAGTTTTCAGAGTTAGCCATTTTTTACAAATAGAAACTCTCACAACCTGATTTATGAACATGAGTCTAGATCAACCTTATATATTCGTGTTTAACACATTTGACACCATGATCCGCCCAAAGTGTGTTGCACTAAGCCATGAACAATACAATTTTTTGTGCCAAAATCCAAGCAGGATTCCCGTGGATTACCTTGAGTTGGAGGCAAAATAGGACTACGAATAAGTCCACTAGGACGGATGAGAGTACAACCCTTCCTTGTTCGACATAATTTCACTCACGAAGTTCTACTACTAGCTATTATACCAACTCATTCATGAGAATTAGCATGATGTAGGGACAACCTACAAGGAAGCCTCATAGAAGGAAGAAGATGAGTTCAAGGCCCACTTCGAACATGAGAGCCTCCTTTACGTCATCTTCCAAAAACTACTCCCTAGTACAACCCCTTCTCAGTTCAGCTCATCCATCCTCTCTAAGATGGTGACCATGCCAATTCAACCTTCCTTACAAGTGACCATTGCATTTGCCCAACGTTATGCTCACAGAGGAGCCAGCTCCTAGCCTTAGATGATTCAAGCATCCTATGTCTGGCTTGTCTCATCAATGCCCATGAAATCTATGTAACCCACTCATGTGTGGCCTACCTTGGTCACCATGTCCACTACTCAACTAATGTATCAACTAAACCCATATGCTACAACATTAAACTACCAATGATTTTTTTCTATGATGTTAAACTGGAAACAACTGTTTGCTATGACTTTAACCTAGCAATGACCATTCACTATAATCTTAAACTAGCAAACTCTCCAACAAATAATCTAACCCTATGATGTACAACCAACACAATCCTAGCCAATGCAACTAGCCAATATGTTCCTAAGCTTGGATCAAGCATTCTAGCTTATCCAAAGTTTGACAAAGTAGATCAACCAACTCAAAGCTACCTCCTCTGAAACTATCAAGGTGGTGGACTTCTACCGAGATGACCCCATAAGTCCTATAGTACCACCCCTAAATCTCCCAATTGGGGTCTAGGTACCTCAACTCACCAAGTGTAATGGGAAAGAAGCCCCGAACACACACTTGACCACATTTCGATCTGAGTGCCTACTCCTTCAAACTTAGCCACATGCCATCATGCACATGTTCTCCATGTCACTTATTAGAAAGGCCTTAGACTAGTATCAGTTACTACCTAAGGCCTTAATCTCTTCTTTGGAGGATCTCATAAGCCATTTTTTGACACACTTCAAGTACAATCTAAATCTTGAAGCAACCCTTGACAAAATTATGTAGTTCAAGAAGGGGTCTCTAGAGCTCATGCCAAAATTCCTTTAATGCTGGAACACTACATTGAGTGAAATGCATGAACCCCTAGTAGAGGCACACCTACTGGTCATCTTCAAGAATGTAGTGAATGACATCATCATGTCCAAACTATCTTATCTAATCCCAACATCTCTTAGCGAAGCCTTTTCCCAAACAAAGGCATAGATGAGGTAGCCCAAGCCCAGAATGACCTAGCCTATGTGGCTTAGCAAAACCAACATGTGCACAAGAAAAATGCAACAGTGGCAATAGTGGCCACAAGCACAAAAGCAACCAACCAAGCCCCAACATCCAAGCAACCTAAGGCCCTAGCTGACAAAGTCACCAAATTTGATGTCAACTCACCTAGATCGGTAGGGGCTAACCTAATGCCCAAATTTGAGCTCAAGGATGAATCAAAGTATACATTGTTACTGATGGAACCCTTTGAACTACTGGAGCAACTCCTAAAAGTTAGGAAAATCGAATGCAGACATGTATCAGAGATTGCCTACCAAAAACATGATAGGTACTGCGAACTATTGAGGAACCCCACCTTAGTAGTACCAAACAAGCCCTATGTCCCACAACAATTCAAGCTAGACCAATACTATTATTAGCACCACATCTCTAGTCACAAGATGGAAAACTATCATGCTTTGTAGGATCACCTACAAGGAATTATAGAATGAGATCAATTGGTGTTCAATGTAGCAAGCCAATTTGATACAGATGATGCCCCCTATGTCATAAACTCCATCAGCATAGGTGACGAGTCTAAACCTATGCAACAAACATTTTGATCCACATGCCTCCCAAAAAGGCAAAGATACCCTTACCCTCTACAAGCAAGAGGCCCTCCTTTGTTATCAAAGTTCCACCTAAGACATCCACAACACCCTTTATGGTTAGGGTTCCACAACAATCATCTACTAAGATGTTAAACTGGCAACTAAGCCAACCATCTGCTAAGACATTGACCTAGCATGATGCAACAACAATAATTGCTAAGAAACCTTTTTTCATCAAGGTTCCATAATGAATTGGCCCTGCAACAACTCCTAAATCATCATTTTTCATAAGGATGTCACAATGTGATGGCCCCTCACCTACCCAAACCCAAATAGTGGGCAATGTCTTAGTATCTCCTCCTTCAAGGGCTAACCCCACTAGTAACCTAGGTAGGCCTAACAAATGGTAACACAAGAAGATGAATGAACACCTTGCAACCCCCATGGCCAAAGCAAAGGCCATAACTAGTAAGCAGCAACCGATTGCTAGGGTCCCTACCCCAAAGTAAACCAAGAAACCCAAGCCCAAGTCCCCTCTATGAGAGATCCATCTCTCAAGCCAGATGAAGGGAGTCAAGTCCAATATAATGGTTGATGACAAGGACCTCATAGCTGCACTAACCTAGGTGATATAAATGCTTAAGAAAAAGAATACAATGTTGAGCTTGTACAATCTAGTCATGACCTCATCTACTTACGACTAAGCATTGCCCTAAATGTTGGCCTCCATTTCTATTATAGAGGAAATCCCTATAGATGAGAACACCATTTGTGTAATGGTGTTGCCCCCTGCACCATAGGAATCAGGTCAACATCAAATGAGGGAAGGTCAATACAGCTCCATTGTCCATTAGCATACATGTTGGGTAGTGCACCATCCGTAAAGTGCATGTTGATGATTGTGTAGCAACAAACGTAGTCTTGTACTCCATCATCAACAAGCTATTCTTGCTAGAATAAATTAGGCCAGTCAAAACCATGTGTCTAAAATCCTTTAATAGATCATGCATCATTGTTAAGGGTACAATCAACATAGCCTTCGTGTTAGGAGAGTAATTCCCCACTAGCACAAATTTCACTATCATAGAGGACATGCTAGGCTTCAACCTAATCCTAGGTAGGCCTTGGCTAGCCCAACTATAGGCTATCTCCTCTCCCATCCATCAAGAAATCCACCTTCCATACGAAGATGGTCAAGTTATCATCCATGATGATAACATCCACCCTCTAGATACCTACAACATAGACATGGAACAAGTGTTAGAGGTGGAGTTTCTTGGTGGTACACCTACAGCAACCAATGAAACACCCAAGGCTAACACACTTGAATGAGTGGTTGAGGTCAACAACCTCCTAGAGGATCCTAAGCCTTACATCCCCCATAATCCACACCCAGTTAGAAAGCAACTATGTGACCAAGACTTTCCCTTGGCCAAAAACATGCTAAGTGCCTACTTACCCTTTGCCTCTATGGGACATGCATTTTTGATTTTTTCTTGCATTGCATTTGTTCATGCACTTACATTTCACCTGCTTGTCTAGTTTACATACTACTTCTCTTTGTTTATGCATTTCTACTTTGTTTACACATCCATCTACTTAGCTTATGCATTACATTTGAAAAACATCAAAAACACATTAAACAAGAAATCATACAACTACAAAAACACATCGTCCAAAAAGGCCTTAAACTAGCAATGGCCCAAAATGGCCTTAAATTACTATTGTGGCCCAAAAAGGCCTTAAATTAGCCCACTGGCTGGAATGGCCTAAAATTATCACTTTTTACATTGATTTCCTTTCATTTGTATATTTTAACTTTGTTTATGATCGGTTCCACTTGATGTTATTTTTCTAGTTTAGTTTTGCAAGATCTTATAGGCACACAACATGACTACACATGTATCATCACACCTCACATAAGCAAGATAAGCACTCATCTACCATGACATAAAAAACTAGTACTGATAGTCTGCTATGACTATAAACTAATGTCGCAGTCTGCTATGACTATAAACTAGCATAGATCATCCTTGGGTCATGACGTTAAACTGGCACAACATCCATCATTTTCTATGACATGAAACTATCACCTAGTAGTCTATTAGGACTATAAACTAGCACTTCATGGTTTGCCAAGATCTTAAACTAGGTTCATGGTTTGCAAGGACTTTAAATTAACATGTTGCTAATCTTTTAGAGCACTTTCTATTGGTGAAACCCTTGGGGAACTTGCAGCATCATCGCTTCCCACCATTCTACTAATCTTTTGGAGCATCTACTATTGGTGTGACCTTTGGAGGACTCGTAGCATCATCACCCTAGCACTTTCACTAACTTCTTGAGCATTTGCAACTAGTATAGCATTTGACACATTTGCAACATCTTCAAAGACAACACTTGTAGCATCTCCACATCTAGCATTTGGTTTTCATTTCATGTTGTTTGGTCTCTTTCTCTTCTTGGAGTTGTGTTTGCAGGATGAAGCCTCCAAAGGCGATCATGCAAAGACACATGTCATCATAGTCACAAGTTGCCACATTGCTTTGATATGCATGATTGAACTAGTTAAGCCACTCAAGAGTGTACATCCCCCTCATTCCATCATAGTCTATGTGCATTCACTCCTTCATCCCAATAGCCTCTCATCCTTCGCATACTCATGATTGCACATCCCTTTGATGCATATGCACTGCGACACATATGTCATTATCCTTATGTTAACAATAGAACCCATGGTGGATGTAATGTAACTTCTCCTATGGGGATCCTCTGTTGGTTGGTTAAGACCCAAGTAGATATAATATACCTCATCCATGGGAGGAAACACTTGTCCTATAGACATGACATGGTTGCATCAAAGTAAAGCACATTTACTCGATTGCCCACACCTTGTAGCTAGCATTTAGTAGTAAGCCGAACCCAACAGAGGTTCGTCTCACAACAAAAAAAAGAGTAAAAAATAACAAGTAAAAGAAAAAGAAAAGAGAAAAAAATGAACAAGCAAGAAAAAAGAGAAAAAAATGAATAAGGAAAAAAAAGAGTAAAAAATGAACAAGCAAAAAAAAGGAGAATGAGAAAAGCACATCCCCAAACAAATTGAGAACATTGTAGCTTCACAATCAGCCCTACCTTGGATTGAATTTGACTCTTTCACGAGCACTCCAATGAGAGGTTAATGTTTCAAGGGCAAGCCACCCTCATGCCATGATTACTATCAGTTATGTTAACTTTGCATTCACATCATCATTTACTATTTGCATTTTATCTCCATTGTTTGCATTTTGTCTCCTAGTTTACATCTAATCTTTCTAGCACATTGCCTACACCCTTTGTGTCAGCATACCCTTACCCATAGCACTCTTGCATATGGTGGAACAACACCTAATCAAGTACTGTCAAATGATGTTGGTGCTACAGTTGTTGTGGTGTTTTGGATTCTCTATTGATGTCCCTCAGGCCACTCCTCCAGATGTCAACAAAGAGGGTGCAATGAAACACCACCAATTTTGGGCTTCAGCACTTTAACTACAAATTTTTCTAAGTGTTAGTGCTACACTCCCTAGTGTAGCCAACATAACATGCATCAGGGCCTGTTTTGCTAGATTTTCTAAGTGTCAAAACTTGGCAATTTCTTCTAAGTGTTAGTGCTATGCTTCCTAGCATAACTAGTGTAGCATGCATTAGGGCCTATTTTTCCAGATTTTCTAAGTGTCAAAACTTGGAAAATTTTTCTAAGTATTAGTGCTACGCTTCCTAGCATAACCAGCATAACATGCATTACGGCCTATTTTGCTAGATTTTCTAAGTGTTAATAGCAATTGCATGAAAAGTTTTTAGTAAGTATTGTGCTATGCTATCACTTTTCTTGCTATTCTTTAGAGTGTAGCCAGCGTAGCACACACTTCCATGGCTACTTTGCTTAAGTGCCAAGCTAGAAATTGTCAAGATGGCTTGGGATGGAAAAAAAAGTTCAACAAATTTTATATCTCTTGGGTTGCTATCCTCTAGATCATAGCATATGTTTTAGTTGCCAATTTTGCCTAACTGTTAGGCAAGAAGCTATTAAGCTAGCTTAGCATAGAAGAGGCATTTGGTATATTTTCTAACTCATGGTGCTACACTCCCCGCTATGCTTTAGAGTGTAGCTAGTGTAGTAAGAACAAGGATTGTAATTTTTACTAGATTCTTCTATGTGTCCATGTTATGCCCTATCCTCAGGGAGAATCCTATGTCCCACATGTAACATGGGTGAGTGTAGCAACCAGAGTGAGAAATTTTTTTGAACTTTTCTTGGTCACCTCCAAACTTGGAAAATATTTTAAATTTTTCTTATAGTTCCACCTACCATACTACCACATGGCACTCAACCTCATTTTGAGCTAACCCTAGCCCTATAAATACCCTTGGACTCCCTATGTTTTAATGGTTGGTAGTTGGTACTTTCATTTGGCATTTGGCATTTTGGCATCTTGGCAGTTAGCTCCATGGATGAATGAGACCTAGAGCACACCACATCAGCAAAGAAGCATAGCTACACAAAATGGTATACCATGGCCCCATTGTAGCCCTACATTACATAGTACACCACAGCCTCATTGCAACCCTATAGAACACAACAAAATACACTACAAAGACCATCCTAGTAGGCAAGATTAATCATGGTGAGTGTCAAACTTCATGAACCAACACCACTGAGACTGTGACTATGCTTCCACTGTGCCTGTTGTACACTGTGTACCTTCTGAGACCCCTTTGGAGTTAGCTACTCTTCCATTTGGGATGGTGCTCCATTTCTCTCTCTAGTTTCTAGCATTTTCTTATGTCTTTTCACATTTTTTCATACATCATCATGCTATACTACACTCAGGTAGTAGTCTCCATTGGTTGACATCCTCATTTTGTTCAAAACCCTTGGCTATGCTTGCCCCAATTCCATGGCTATGCTCTACACTTAGCACCATGAAACATCACTCTAACACTTAGCACTATTTCACAGTGTTTGAATTTACATTTTGGCTTGCCATGCCACCACCAGTTGCACCCAATACCTTGGTTGTAGTCAACAAAGTCCCTATTCAATGAACAAGACCATGCAAGGCACTCTGCCTCCATTTTCTAGCAAGGTCCTTGTATGGAGGCAAGGTTAAGTTGTGTCCTTACGAACCCCTCAGTGTTCCAACCATCAATGTTTTTGGTCATTATATAATCTACTTTAGAATTATTAGTATTAGAGCTCTTTGTATTGAGTTTTATGTTTATTTTTGCTTAGAATTGGCTGAGGATTTTATCAGTTTCATATGACACATAAGAAGAAACAAGTGTAAGCATTGAATAGAGACAAGGAGAACATGAAGTATTCTTTCTAGATGATTATTGTTTGGTTGGATGCAATTAGTGAAAAATTACATAGAAACACTAGTCCTAGCCATATTTTGACATAGAGAGATGATGAGAATGAACGTTCAAATGAAAACGTTTCATAACTAGGAGGGGAGAGAGCATATGAAGAGGAAGGATAATCCATCTATGTGAATGTAGGAACCTATTAGCCAAGGATTCTAATAGGATGGGATGCTATTTATTAGATGATAATTTTGAGGGCTTTAATGATAATAAATACTTCTTCTCCAAGAAACCTTGATAAGGAAATTAAGAAAATTCTTGCTAGAGCATTTAGAAATGCTGCAAAACTTTTGTATGTGGACTTGAAGATTTTGAATGGTGTAGATGGTACCAATGCTTTTGTGAGTTGGATGAAGATACTTGAGAAGAATTTTCAATTGAAGAAGGTACCAAATAACTTAATGGTACCTATTTTTTAATCTATATTAGAAGGTATGGCTTCTACTTGATGGAAAAAAGGAGCTCCAAGATTATTAAAGATAAAACAATTAATACATTAGAGATCAGGATTTGATGAAATGTAGGTTTAAAAGGAAATTTGAATAGTCTTGTTAGAGATAAGATACTATTATGAAGTTAAAATTCTTAAGGAAAGGTGATAGGTATGTCAAAGAATTCCACATCAAATTTGATGATCTATTCCATTAATCTAAGGTAAACTAGGAAGAATATGAATAGGTTTCAATCTTTTTAGGTCATCTCAAAATGGGATACCAATAGGAGTTATTTTTTTATGAGCTGAAAATTCTTTATGAGGCTTATTATTTTACACTCAAGTTTGAGAAGAAATTAAGTGGATTCAAAAACAATTGTAAACAAGCTTCCAAGGAAAAGGGGAAGGAATCTAAATCGTAAAAAGAACCCAAGTTCAAATCTAAAAACATGGATGACAACCATGATAAGAAGACTAAAAGAGGATATGAGAAGGAAAAAATCAAGAAGGACCAAGGTAAGGGAGGTAAGGATAAATGCTATAGCTTATCAAAAAACCACTGCTTTTAATGTAGAAAATGTAGACACAAGAAATGAAAATGTCCACTTCATAAGGCAAAAAAGTTTAAGGATGTGCAAACTATGGAGGTGAAAGAAACATCAAGCCAAGTTATTTAGAGAGGTAATCCTAACTCTACAAAAATTAAGAATATTTTTGAATTATATTATTTTGTTTTTATGAGGAATGTAAATAGACAAGAACACCTTAATAGAAAATTTTTATTTTTAATTGGGACTAGATGTTTTCTTAGTGAGGAATGAATTCATGTTTTGATTCATAGGCAAGTCCAAGAAAATGTTATTTCTTCTAGGATAGTTGCTAGATTAGGATTTTTATCTAATTCTCATCCTAGACCTTATAAAGTGCATTGGTTATCTACAGATTTTATTCAAGGGGTTAGGGAACAATGTACTTTGAAATTTAAAATTGGAGGTTTTAATGATGTTGTAAAATGTGATGTGATTTCAATAGATTTTGATGATATAATTCTTGATAGACCTTGGAAATTTGACATGATGCTCAGTTTAAAGGAGCAAGAAATATGTGGAGTGTAGCTAGACTTGAGGAAATCCATAAGTTAACTCCCATGATAGCTGAATAAGTGAGGTAGCAAAGTTCACTTAATGTTTTCTTAATCCTTCTTGAAGATAGATATTATATTAAGAAATATGATGAAATGAGTTTTAGTTTTATTGTTATGATAAAAACTGCTACTAATTATGATGATATGCAAGCTGAACTTCCTACAGATGTCCTAGGTTTGAAAGAGAAAATTTTTAAGGTGTTTAATAGGAAATTGGATGGACTACTACTGATGAGGAATCTACAGCATTAGATTGATTTTATTCCAAGTGCTACCATTTCAAATAAGAGATATTATTAGATGGTACCAAATCAAAAGGTTGAATTAGAAAGAGAAGTAGAGAAGTTACTTGCAAATGTCTTCGTGAGGGAATCCATTTCACCTTATTCAATTCCAATAGTACTAGTGTCAATGAAAGGAAACAATGAATGGAGGATATCCATTAATTCTAGGGTAGTGAATAGCATAATACTAAGATATAGGTTTCCTAGTCCAAGGATGAATGATATCCTTGATGCCCTTATCCATGCTCAAATTTTTAACAAAATATATTTGAAGAGTGTATACCATCAAATCAAAATTAGGCCTTGTGATGAGTGGAAGAAAAATTTATAGATATTGGATGGATTATTTGAGTGATTGGTGCTGTCATTTAGGCTCAAAAATGCACCTACTACATTCATGATGTTGATGAATGATGTATTGAATCACTTGATTGATAAGTGTTGTATTTTTTGTAAGACATGAAAAATTTGTTGCTAGAAAACTGATATTCTAAGAGTAAAATAGTTTGACCTTGCTTCCCACATGCCTAAAAAAATAAATTCAAAGCACCCTAAATGGTTCAACAAGTTTCTTAGGAACTTAAAACACTATTAACAACATATTTAATGATAATAGAAAATTAAAAAAATTTAGTGTGTAAGACCTCAAAAAAATCATGAAAATAGAGTAAATACTAGCAAAACAAGAGTTGCAAACTTTGTATTAATTATGAGAAAATATTGTTCATATAGATTTTGGAGAATAAAAAGTATTTTTAAAATGTAGTATAAATGGTAGGCTATGTGTCATGCTTAATTTGTACTAATCTCCCAATCTATCTATGGAATAAATGCTATTGTTGTGGGACTATGAAAATTTGTGCTTAAAATAAGCTATTGTGGTAGCTACAAAATCCACAACTTTGTCTTGCACTTTCTGCTTTGGGGAAATTTGATCTATCAAAAATTATTAGAGTTGGCTATAAATCTAGCTTAAGTAGGTAATAATCTACATTGGTTATAGTTTCATACACTCACATGAGCATTATAAGCTATGTGTAACATAAGTACATAGCTTATAAGCCTGCGTATTTGGCTTTTAGGTTGAAATGCTAGCATATTTAGCATTTTCACCACCTAAAATTCTAGTGTAAGAAACTCTAGTATAAAAGAGTTTGTCGAAGAAATGTCTTTACATTTTGGATCTCTTATAAGTTAGCTTAAATGATGTTTATAGCTTATATGCTATAAATTCATTCTTACATATTAACAATTGCTATAATTTTAGCCAAAATAAGATCATTGAGTGGGATATTTGGCTATAATGTCTTATCATTGCAAATTTGGCTATAACATCTTATCATGCAAAAATTGTGAATTTTCCTTGAGGTGTTTCAGTGACCCCTCCTTATTGATGTTTTGAGGATTGACTTAAGAGACATCAACAAAGAATGCAAAACACCATTGTAAATGCATCACTAATACTTTCCCTCCACACTTGATTCGATAGCTATCAAACCATGCCAAGGAGTGCTCATGATGATGAGATAAGGTCATGATAGGATGTGTTACATTTAGGAAACTTGAGCATGAAGCATGCTGGAGAATATATCATAAGACCATGGTGCATGAATTTCAAACATAGGTTTTCAATGTCAATAAGGTATGGAAGGCTATAATTTGTCTATGGGGAGTGGCTATGCATAGGGGGTGATGGAAGTGATGTGAGGTAAGCATTGTTCAAAAGATTAAACAAGCTAATTGCATATCATGTATTGAGGTCATCTGATAACTCACCATTGCAATGAGTCACATTTTTGTGGTGCCTTCAAGCTTTATCTTGCAAACAAAACTCCAATTAGATGAGAAAAAAATTCAATGTGTATGTGTAATTACAAGAATTTGCATAAGGCCATATGAGTTAGTAGGCAGATGCAAGCTGTAATTATTTAAAATGAATAGATACAAGAGAGATTTGTAGTTTGTTCAATAGATTGTACAAAGTTTGTAATCTCTTATGATGCTAGAAAGAATTGTAAGGTCATGCAGGATTAGTTGTTGAAGACAATCATAGTTTTCAACATTGGTTACATGTGAAAACTTGTAAACAATGACAAACAAAGGCTACAAGCAAATGCGTCAGTGTTAGATGTAATATGATTTGAGATAGGAATGGTTGACTGGGTTGACCAATTCATTCCCATCAAATTGTACTAGTTTGAATGACTTTTTGCCATTGACTTTGGTGACTAAGAAAGGTTCTTTCCAATTGGTCAAGAACTTTTTTGCATGTTCATGAGTGGCCTTGAGGACAAGGTCTCCTTCCTTGACTTTTCACTTGTTAGGATCATGATTGTATAGTTATTTCTACCTATCTTGATATTGTTTGATGTTGGCAAGCATGTGCATCTTTTTTTCCTCCACCAAATCAATATTAATGGTATCATAGCTCCTCTTTCTATTTACAATTTATGAAGTAAGAAAAAGCTACCCTTAAGGATGAAACCTATAATTTAAGAGGTAAAATAGCTTCAGGTCCCTAAACGAGCCTATATGGTGTGGCTTTAGTTATAGTCGTAAGGGTTGTCCTATAAGCCCAAAGTATGTACAATAGTTGTTCGTGCCATTTGGATTTACCATTACTTAGCATCTTCTTTAAAATCTTAATGATTACTTTGTTGGTGCCTTCATCTTGGCCATTGTCTTGTAGGTAGTTTGGTGACAAAAAGGAATGTTTAATGTTTAGTTGTTGACAAAAGGTTTGCATTCTTTGGCTATTAAACTATGATCCAATATCCATAACTATGGTTAAAGGTAATCCAAAATAAAACAAAATATTATCTAATATGAATTTATAGACTTTCTAAGCCATTGTTTTCCTTAAAATAATAGCTTCAACCCACTTAGTAAAGTATTTGGTTATGGTGATGATGAAGCTATGTCCTATAGAAGACTTGGGTGTTATGTCTCCAATGATATTAATATCCCACCTTTGAAATGATCATGTAATATGCGTGGTGTGCAAATCAGTTAGTAACACATGTTTCAAGTTGCTATACTATTAACTTGTATTATAAGTTTTGAATTTTTGCAAGAAATTACTTTTCATATAGGTCCAGTAGTATCTTAATTGTTTAACCTTTGTCGTCATGGCTCATGATCCTATATGTATTCCACATATGCCTTCATGCACCTATTCAAGGACCTTATGAGCTTCCACTTTGCTCAAGCATACTAACAATATGCCATCATAGGACCTTTGACATGATGTGTTATCAACTATAATGACATACTCTTCTGATTGTTTATCTATAACATCCTTTTAAAGGGTAGTTAGGTTTTGTGAAGGTTCACCATGAAATAGTTAAAACATGATATCATCATACAACTCTTATTGGAAAACATTATCAATTATGGCTATAGATATACCTTTAGTATTTTGCATGATGGAAAGAGCACAATTTTTTGTTAAGGAAGGCAACTTGCTAAGCACATTAGGCATTACACTTACGCCCAAGTTTATAATGGCATTAGCTAGAGTTTTTTCAGTTTAGAAAATGTGTTGACTATAAGCATTTGTAAACTAATAGATTAAATTTTTGGCTAGGTCATAGGAAGGTTGTAGATGTTTGGCTTTACATGCATAGACATTAGTTACCTAGTTAACCACTAGTTGTAAATCACCTTTTATCATCAAACATGTAGTCCCATGGTTGCAAGCTACCATCATTCCTCTAATTAATCCTTCATATTTGGCTACATTATTGGTACATGGAAATTAAAAATGATAGGTGAATGGTAAGATCTTACCAAAGGGTAAAGTTATGATGAAAGAAATGTTGGCCCCATATGTAGTTAAAGCTCTATAAAAGTGCATGATGACCTCATAACCCTTGCATGATTTGGAAATAATGTTAACATGCTCATTAGGAAATTTAGGGTCTATATCTACATTATTCTTAATTGAGAAAGTTGTAAGTTGTGAAGTTATAGCTTGACCTTTTATTGAGGCTTGAGAGATGTAGTGTAGGTTAAACTCTGCTATTATGGCCTTCCATCAAGCTATTTGGCTACTCTCATAGATGTTGGTCATTATGCCTCTCAACACATTATCCTTGCATATAACACTAACCTAGCTCCTAAAGAGATAGTGTCTCCATTTCTTTAAAGAGAATAATGGGAGTAGGTAATGTTTTTCAACCTCATTATATTGGATCTTGTAAGCTACTAATGCATGGTTCAAGTAATAGATAGGAAGCTTTGCTCCATCATCTCATTTTTTATACAATAGAGAGGCTATAAATGCATGTGATATTGTAAGGTAAATGTAAAATGGTTTGTCCTCTTCTAGTTGATACATAGTATGAAGTTGACCAAACTCTTCCTTAATGTCATTGAAGGCATTTTGTCATTGGTTTGTCCACTCATAATGGACTCCCTTCTTAACCAAGTGGTGCATAGGTTGTAACTTATCTATGAGGCTTGAGGATAAATTGTAATCAACCTTGTAATCCATGTAAATCCTTAAGGTTACTAGGCACTACCAAGTTTGTTATGGCCTTAACCTTGTTAGAATCAACATGTATTCCTACTTTAGATACTATGAAACCAAGCTTCTCACTAGTTTTAATGTCAAGCATATTTCTTAGGGTTGATTTTTAGCTGATGTTTGAGGAATAATTGGAGCACTAAGTTCAAATCACATGCATGATCATTGACAAACATGGACTTGATAACTATATCATAAACATAATCATTAAGCAATCCTAGCATATAGTCACTAAATATATAGGTCATTTCTTGTTGATAGATTACACCCATGTTCTTTAGATTGAATTGAATAATGATGTAACAAAAGCTTCCCAAAGGGATCATGAAGGTCATGAAAAACTAATGCTCTGGGTTAATCCTAAGAACCCATCCATAAAGAAAAAGAAGGCATGTCCAAACATGATATCAATAAGTTGATCAATAATAGACAAACGAAAATCATCTTTAATTATTTCCTTTTTTAGATCATGGAAATTGATGTAAATGTGAATGATCCCATTTTCTTGGGAAAAACCACTATGTTAAATATCAAATTAGCATAATTAATAGCTTGAATAAAAACAGCTTGGTAGAGTTTCTTAACTTTGCTTAACAAGCTTAATATTAAGATCAACTATGATTTTTTGTTAAACTAATCTTGGATCTAGCCCTGACATATCTTCATAAGACCAAGCAAAGGATTTGATGTTATCTTGAAGGACCTTGGTGATATCTTAGATCCTCTATGGTTCTACTAAGGAACTCAGTTTTAATGTTTTCTCCTTACAAGAATGGGTTGTGACTAGAATTTCAACTAGAGAGTCCTTAGTTGTGTCACTAGCTTCTAAATGACTATGGATTCAGGCCATTCTAGAGATTTTTCCATTGAGGCTATGTAGTCAAACCTATTCATAGGCTTAATATCTAGGCATTCTAAGTTAATTGATCATGTGACATTACCATGAGTTCCTTTCAAGTCCAAAGGTAGGCTAATTTGTTCCCATGTATTCACGTTTGACCCTACATGTTAACAAAAGCATGTTACATAGCATTTATGTAATAGAATTGCTAAATAATGCTAAAAATAGGTAAAAATACTATAATAAGAGATATAATAGATCATGTTAAATTCAAAACAAGGTAGAATAGGGATAATTGATGTAGAGTAATGAAACACCCAAAAATTTGAAGGCATGCTTGCTTCACCAGGCCTTTGCAATTCATGCAGCGTCACGACAGTTCTTTAGGAGATGGATTCTTTGATGTTTAGATTGTCCACTTTGACAAGTTTTCTAAGTTAAGGATTCTCTCTACACTACACTATGTCTATAGTAAGCAAGACCTTTGCCCTCGCTTCGCATCATGGCTGTCTCACTCTTCGTCGTGCTTACACGGTGCGACCGAAAGTACAACTTGCCACAGTAGAAAATGCTACGGTGTCGCAAAGTGAGTGCCTCAACTAGCTTGGCTACTTTAGGGTGCAATTTCCATGACATGCATAACACAGCTCGTTGCATGCGACACATCTATAGGCAGGTTAAAACCCCACTCGGATGTAACGTAACTCATCCTGGGAAAGAAACACCTTTCCTACATAGGGTCGAAGGCCAGTGAAGGTAAAGATAAAAACATTAATAAGTCCCTCATGAGGACTCTGATGAGGGACTTTGCTAAACCTCATCTTTACCCTTCTTTTGAACCTCATTTCTCTCTACCTTTTCCTTTCACTCTCAAGTGTAGCCGAGTGACGTCCCGGCGATCACCGAGCGGCAATGATAGTGTCACTCCTTCCATGGTGTTTCATTTTCTTTGTCAACATCTCTCAAGCCCATCATCTAGACATCGACAAAGAGGGGCCAATGAAACACCCAAAAATTTGAAGGCATGCTTGCTTCACTAGGCCTTTGCAATTCGCAAAACATCATAGCAGTTCTTCAGGAGATGGATGCTCTGATGTTCAGACTATCTACTTTACCAAGTTTTCTAAGTCAAGGAGTTTCACTACTATATGCTATGTTATGTAGCATGGTGAACTTTAGAAGACATTTTCAGGAGCATAGTGCTATGCTATGGTGTGCTATGTAGTATAGTGTAGCATAGCAAGCTGGACAATTAGTCCCCTCGCCTGACTTCAAGTTCTTCAATAATGTCTCCTTCCGTCAAAAAGTGGCGAACTTGGCAAAAATCTGGTCATGTCTACTACTATGCTACACTAAGCTACATGGTGAAGAGAGGCATAGAAATTATACAGAAGTGACAGAAGACATCTCAAAGCGTAGGATCGGCAAGTTCGCAAGCTTCGTAGTGCAAGAGGCAAAGGTTGTAGATCGACAATGTTTTTGCAACTAAGGACAGCTTCTACGCTATGATACGCTACATAGTGTATCATAGTGTAGCAAATCTATGACATGCAGCAAGACACAACACAAGTTATTTGCTTCAACCTAGTGACTACGCTATGCTGCGTAGTGTAGCATAGCGTAACAAGTTGCTATGCCATGCCAAACATGCTACACTACAAAGCATAGCAAAATGTGGAAGGTAGTTCTCCGACATCAATGCACTTCACCTAATTGCATCGTTGCTCTGATAGAAAAATTACGATGTGGAAATTTCATAATTATGGCATGGTAGGCTCGCCCAACGATCATGCAGGCATGTGCAGCATAGACAGGTTAGCGCAAGTCCAGGGCACGTGGCATTCAAATCGGCTCTTTAACGTGCCCTCAGTCCTAAAAATACCCCAATGAGTGATGCTTTAAGGGTATCTTTTTTTTTGAACGTTTCAATCCAAGGGACATCTTTGCAAATTTTCAATCCCCAATCTATTTTCTTAGCAATTTGGTCGACTAACAGTCTGGTTGGCTGACAAGAAAAAAGCTGGCATTGTAATCTCAAGCATTGTAAGCTTTCTTTTTGACCTTGTAAACAGTTAGCGCTTTCAGTTGGGATCATGTCCTATTCTTTTCTACCGCCTTGCTAGCACTTTTCATTGTTGATAACTAAGCCCGCATTCAAATGCATAGCCATCTCGTTCTACATGTCTTGGTTACTCTCAAGATCTTTGCACTTCCCAGCACTGTGCAACTGATTGTATCCATCTTGACAGAGCGAGGTCATAGCTTCAAAGTGGTGCATTTTTCTAACTGCATTTTACATTATCTCCTATTTACTATTGCATTTTACATTGTTTATTGTTTCCTCTATTGCATTTTACACTATCTTCTGTTTCCTCTACATTTAAGCATTACTTCGCACTATAAGTCTCATTTTCAAATTACATGTTGCAAAAGGTTATATTAACACTAACTAAGTCCCTATCTGATTGACCAGACCATTTAGGGTGCCCCGTTTCCATCACAATCTAGCACGACCCTCCTGCGGAAATGGTGTTAAGACTTTCTGCAACCGATGGCCCCTCAACATTTTTTTTCCAGCCGCTGATGTTTTCGATTGCTACAAGTAAGATTGTAACATGGGAAATAAGGGTCATAAAAGGTAGTTTGGGGTTGAACAAGGTACAATGATGCCAAATGATGTAGAATAAGGTTGAACTAGGGTCAATTAAGGATAAAACCATGCAAAAATGATACAAAATAATGTTCAAATGACAACAAATCATGAGATGTGAGGTGCCCCTATGCCCAACCATACAAATCACAAGTGTTCATGAACAATTCGATTAAATTCCATGGAATTTATCATTTTCAGTGCACTAGTTTTCTAGGAAGTGAACCTTACCTTAACATTAATAATTTTCTTCAAAATTACACTTATGATGTACACTGGTATGATTAAGTGTAACTAAGATATATGATTTTTCTTGTTTTGTATTTCATGATTTTGGTGCTGAAAGGAAGATAAAAGTGATTGGATTAACTAATTTTAATTAACTAAGTAAGTAGCATCTAACTAATCCTAACATAAGCATCTGATCCCACTTTCTGTACAAGTCTCTAACCCACATATCCACTACTAGGCAACCAAGTGCTACGCTACTATGCATACCAAGCAATAACACTACTAGGATTACCAAGCGAATACGTGTTATGCTCAAAGTGGTCATATTTATGAGTGTAATCTATCTTGCTTAATTACCTCATTAACTTAATTTATGGAAAAAATTTAATAAATACTTAGAAGAATTTAACAAATAATTCAGAACATTAAATGCATAAATAAAATATTTTACCTATACAAAGTGTTGTAAAATTTATCAAAAAGCTCATCTTTATTACTACGCACACTATCATGCTCAAGTACAACAATGCTCAGATAAAGATTTGTACACTCAATGACTCCTTTTGTAAGCACTCAAGAGAAAAATTTTAACTTTTAAAGGGAAAAACCACAAGAGCTTCACTACAACTACAATCTCTCATCCCGTAAATGTGACTGGTAGGCATGTATTTATAGCTAAAAACTGACACTATGTCGATGGGGCCTCATCAACGAGGCCTAGTTGATGAAGCCTTGATAATGCAACTAATTGAACATGACTCATCATACTCCCACAACTGAATGAAAACTCATCCTTGAGTTCTTTTACAAAATTGGGAAGGTATGGGATTATTGATTGACTTTCTGCAAACAAAATAAATTGATTGACTTGACAAAAAATGGAGTACCCAAGTGTATGGATCAACACATTATAAAATAATGATGGTGTTTAGGACATAAAATTGAATACCATGATACAACTCTTCAAAATTAGACAACATGTTCCTTGATGGCATGAAATTGGATGGATAAGATCATACAGTCCCAAGTGGTGGTGGCTCCTAAGGCTTCAAGGGACCTTCACTGACTTCATGCATGGATAGTAGTCAAGGTGGTTGCAGCTATCTTGCTACTATTGCAACTTTAGGGAAGAGGTGAAAAGCATCTATCAGTGCTTTCATTTTCTCTTTCTTGCTTCTAGGATCATGCACCATCCATGTAACTTTGGCAATGTCGGTTAGCACCGACACATCCTAGGGACATGGGATTGTTAGAAATAACTCCTTTGCATTAATAAAACAAGTAGTGAACTATTTGTGTTAAATGTCGAACACCCTAACTATGTCCCTTAGCTCCTAGTAGTCATTCATCTATTTGGCTAGGCACTCAATGATTCATCATTGATCTTTGAATCATGCTTTGAGAACTTTGGGTTCAACGTTTGCAATCTCAAGCTTCTACTTAGCATCTTTGTGGTTCTTGAACTCAGCCTCATATAATAGATATGAGTTAGCCACTTGCCTTTTTAACTTTGATCATAGTTTTCTAGCAGTTAACATTGCTAGGTTTGTATAACGGAGATTGGCCAACTCCATATATTATATCATTTCCTCAATTTGCATCTCCTTTAAGTGGATCTTCACTTTGTTGTAGGTGTTGATCCCATCAACAATGGGTTGCTAGACTTCTCTGCCTTGTTGGAGTTGCTATAGGGCTTCATTCATTTTCTCCTTCACCATCTAAATGTGTTTATTGTTAACTTCATTTTGCAATTCAACCTAGTCTCTATAGTGATTCTTCACCAATTCAAACTTGAAGACCTCATTCTTCCAAGTGGTGATCTCGATGGTAGACTTCTAGTGCAAGGCATGCAGTTTTTGCATTGATATATTTTGATTTTCTATGACCAATCTCCTCAATTTAGTGTTCACCTTGGCAATTTTCTCTTACTTTTGATGAATAAATTCTTACATTTGTTCCTTCTAAGCATCAACATTGCACAGGCGATAATTCTGTGTAGTTAAGGTCTCGTTCTCCTAGCGCATCTATGTCAAGTCCTTTTGAATTGAATATGTTTTTTTTAGTTGTGGACTAGTTGAAGATGGTTGTCACTTTCTCCTCCTTAGCCTTTTAGAATCTTTCAAGAAGCTATTTGAAAGCTTTTTCTCTTGTTACTGTTGGGCTAAGAATTGCAAGATCAATAAGTCAGGCACATAGTTTGGCAATCTCCAAAGCCAAGCATTGATTTCATTTCTAGGTCATTTTCCGTTTCCCCTGTAAAATAATGCAATTGCCCCTTAAATTTAGTAGCTTTAACTAGGTTGCAGTGATTTCTTTCAAAAAATCAAAGATATCTGAAACACCACAAAATTTTAGCTTTAACATTTTGAAACAAGGAAGACTCAAGCCCCTTTTGGCATTTAGGAGGAAAAACTTGAATAAGGCATGGAACTCACACCTAGCTTGTGCATGTAGTCAAGCTAGCTTTCCCTCAATGTGACCAACCCTGACAACTTCCAAATCAGGTCAAAATGATCCTAATTTGAATGGAAAGATCCCCTTGGGGCCCATTGATGACTACTCCAAGTTTCACCATCCAGAACCCAAGATTTCAAGTCAAAATCACATGAATCTTGCTACTCACACTGAGGTCATGCTGAAGTCATGTTGCCCAACGTGAGTACAGTGTGAGTATAGCTTGACCAACTTTCAAAGCCCTAAAACCAAGTCCAAATAGTCAGAATTCAAGCACGCAGACTTCCCTTAAGCTTCATTGATGTTCATTGTAGCTCTCAACCTCTAGAACCTCAAAAATTATGCTCAAAATCACATAATTTGTTTACTCATGCCCAGGTCATGATAAGGTCACACTGGGATCACACTGGAGCATTAGCCCAATATGACCAAATAAAAACGTGTTAAATCAAGTAGTCCCAAGCACAATTTTCAGCATCAACTCAACCCCCAAGGACAGGCAACAGTTCTACTTGTTCACAAGCTCTAGAAAATCAAAATTCAAGCATGAAACATGACATTTTGACATGGTCATGCTGAGGTCACACTGAAAGTGTGAGCCTAGCATGACCTATCAAAAGTAGCTCAAATCAACACAAGAACAAACTCAAATTCAGCATCCAGGCCACCATGGATAGCAGGCAATAGTTTTACTTCAAAGAACAGGCATCAGAGGTCAAGATACAACTCAAAATGTGTCACTTCTAGTTGGTGACGTTGAGGTCACGCTGAGGTTACACTGGTAGCATGAGCCTAGCGTGAGCACCAGTCACGACCAAGAAAAAGCACTTTCAAAGCACGCTAGGGACACGCCAGGACCAAATCAACTCACACTGGGAGCCCTGGTGAAGTAGAGACGCCTCAAACAACCACCGAACCAGTCAAATCAACACCCTACTGTAGTTGATTGAAGAGACTATGATGTTTCAAGTGAGCCAAGGTTAATCCCTCTTGGAATTCATTGTAAATTTTCATTGTAAGCTTCACCATTTGTGAGCTTGTCAAGCTCTTACGCTACTTCCATGAGCATAAGCTAGCTTGCATTGTAAGATATAGTGCACCTGGTCTAGAATGTAGTCTACCTATGTACACCTATCATGTGATCAATTTTTTGTGGATCTTACAGCCATTGACCTCATTCATGAATGCTAATATCGAGCCTATAAAAATGTATAAATACCCTATTCATTGACATAAATGAGGTTGAAAAAATTTCACAAAAAAAACCAGTAATCCTGAGCCCGGACGCACCTGATTACCAGTGCCTACAAACACCACACATCGGAGCTTAACGTCTAACCTATAATCCAGACACGCAACTACATTTTGACAGGTGCACATTTTGTTAATTGATACAACATAGTTTCATTGTTCCTTCCATTGTGCTATTCTAGTTCATTGTCTACATTATTCCATTTTATTACACATTTCTACAATACATTCTTTGTACTTTTACACGCTATATTTCATGTTTATGTTTCATTGCATTATGCTCTTCGTTTTACATTTTGTAATGATAACCCCATCGCAGGCCATAGCGTATGCTTGGGAAAGTCCTTAGTTGATCTGCGTGCAGACCATCCAAGGCACTATGCCTTCATTTTTCCAGCTTGCCCTCACGTGAAGGCAGGGTCATCTGTATCTCTCAGGAGATCTTTTGGTGTACGTTTTCTTCTAGCCTTACACCGATGATTTTGGATAGTACACTCACTATGTGGACTATTAAGGTTAGAGGTAAAGAAATATTATGATGCATTGCCATTCTTTCTTAACCTACAACAATGAGATAAATGCCAAGTCAAGGGATACCTATTTGTATAACTACAGTGCATAGTAAACAATTGTAAAGTAGCAATGATGAAATATGAAAACATTAAATAATTTTGAACTATGATGTAGAGTTTGTAGTTTGCTAGTTTAAGGTCATAGTGGACCTTCTAAAATGCAAAAATTGGAAACTACTAGTTTAAGGTCTTTGCGAATAGCTAACGAGTTATGCCAAAAGTATTAGTTTAAGTTATTTGCAGACTGATAACAAGCTATTCTAGCAAAGTTAAAAAGTATTAGTTTAAGGTCTTTGTGAACCACTAACACAATTGAATCTATGCGTCAGAACTGCTAGTTTAGGGTCTTTGCGGACTGCTTGCAAGTTGTATCTTGCGAAATCAAATGTCTAGTTTGAGGTGGGTTAAATTTTTCTGTCGGGCCCACCTAACATGATGCAAACAGTGCTGCTACACTATGACGTGAGTGCTACGCTATATGGAACATCTCACATTAATCGGGGAGAGATAATGGCAAGTTTCTTTTCACTGTAATGGTTATAAATAGGGGTTTACCCCTGGTAAACTTGTCATTTTCACCATAAGTGTGCAGAGCCCACATCTAGAGCATAGAGCGATTGTGCCAATGAAGATCAAGGCGGTTTAGCGTAACAACTGAGAAAGAACTTGCAATCAAGACGATAGCACGAAAGAGAGAACGCAAACACCTAACACTCACTAAGGTAGACGATGTGAAAGACACCCTAGGGCATCTTTCATAGGAGCACGTCGTAGTGTTGGAGGAAACTCCATTGGCTTGGTAAGTTACTACGCTGCCTCTATTTTTTATGCTACTATTATTTCTTTTGTTTTCTTCTTGTTTCTATTTTCATTTTGCAATCTGCATTTTCTATCATTTTTTTGCTATTATTTTGTTCGTTACACTATCATTGTTGCTGATTCGGCCACAACAGTGTATAGATGCTATGCTAAGGTTGCATGTAGCATTGCTTAGACCATCATTTCTATGGTTGTCTTACCACAGGGGTTTAGAAAATTCTAGCAACTTGGCGTGTGAATAGTGTAGTGTACGACCCTCAGGAGGGTTTGGCCATGCGTATGAGTTGACAGTGTAACATGTGTCTATTGCAGTGTAATAAAAATCTTTTGTCAAGAGGCAGATTTGTTGAAATGAGTGCATTGCATTGAATTATTTCTTGTTTAAGAATTTGCATTTAACATTTTCTGTGGTTCTACTAGGCTATTTCCTTGGTATTTCTGCTACGCTATATGCATGGAAAGAGTTATGCTACACTATTTGTAAATGGCTAATATTGCTACGCTATGTGCGAACTTCACTCCAGCATGTTGTTAACATTGTCCATTGTATTATGCAAGGTGATGCTAAGGCTGATTTTGATCATCCTAGAAATTGTGGGGGTCCTGTGCTATCTAAGAGAACCAATGGCCAACGTTCCTTTGCCCCACGCGTGTGTGGGACAACAGGTAGTTTGGTTCCAAGAAGGTGCACGAGACTTCCTAAAATCTCTCCTCCATCATTTTAGTGTGATCATTTGGTCATACTTATCGAAGGAGGTAGTAGTTGTAATAACAGAAACCCTGTTGCCTAGGCTGAATCTGGGTATTCTAAGATTCCTGACCGATGGAGCAATTAGGAGAGGGTAGGGAGAGGGATCTAGTTAGCACTCAAAAACATTGAGGCATCTGGCTTGAATCTATGAAATGCCCAAATATAATTGCTACCATCAGTACAACATGTTGTTTATTTCCCGCCACATGAAAACATGCTTTCAAAATCCACCAGGGACCATTTACTGCATTGACAGGTGAGTTCTGTAAACAGATTCTGCTATGCTATGCAATGCATGCTACGCTAGACCAAAATGTTAAGAGTGTATTTTTTGTTATCAGGTTTTTTATCAACAAGGATGGGCTTTACAGTGATACGGATGCGTTGGGTTTGGCACAAATGGCATTGCGGGAGTTTCCTTTGCCGAGAATATGCTCGTGGGTGTCATAGGCCAATGCACAGGTGAGTACAAAACCTATCTAACTAGGTACTCCTAGTTTTACAATAGGTGCAAGGATTTGGATTTGCTAGATGGGGATTGGGAATCCTTTAAGATGATCACCATTGAAGATGTATTGGTGGATCTTCTACTGTTCCCATCACTATTTAAACTTGGTAAGCTAAACTGTGGGTCATTTGCATGTTCGAGTGTTGCCCTTGTTTTTGGTTTTTTTTTTCTTTTTACCTTGTCTAAGGTTTTTTTTTAGTTTTCTTATGTGCAAACTACTATAGTGGAAAAGAAATCCTAGGAGGTGACGGTGATCACCTATGGGCATCACAAGGCCAACATATACTTTAAGTATGAGAAGGTGGACGAGACCCAACGTTGGCTCTGCAATAGGATCCCGAAGTCGCTTACCAAAAATATTCAGGATGGTGGGCTCATGGACTTGTTCTTAGTTGTGAACCCAAATGTTCCTACTGCTAGGATGCTTGCCCTTACTGACTCCTTTTCTAAAATATAGACCGCTTCTGCACATGTGTGCATGGTGTGAAAGTGGTCCTTAAGATCAATGACCAACTATTCGTGGACCTCTTCTGTGTCCCCGTTGATGGTCTCCCGATAGGGGCAAAGACCAAAAAGGAGGTGAACCATCAGAGGGACATTGAGGAGTGCCTAGGGGTAGAAAAAGGATGAAAAGGGATCTCCATGGAAGCGATCAAGTCAAAAGTGACTAAAATGGTTTACCCCATCTTCTGTGTCCGCACTTTTCCAGAGCCACTATCCCAAGGCAAGATCATTGGGATTGAGCAAGATTTTGTAATGAGGGAGGTCATGGAAGAGGGGGCCCGTTACAACTGGGCCAAGCATCTATGCAAAGGTTTGCAAGCCAAAATGGTCAAGCTTTATAAAATGCCTGAGTCCTATTTCAATATGCATCATGCCTTTTTCATAGCTTGCTTGCGATGGTTTGCGGAATTCTTGGTGGTCTGCGAGAATGGAGTGTGGGTTATGCAAGATCATAACCAGATTTTCAAACCATCGATTTGCCAAGTATTCCTAACCATCGAAGCCCAGGATCCCCTAGAATCCATCAGGTAGTCATTTTCCATGACAACTAAGGATCGGGTGGCCCACAACTTCCTTGGCCATGACAACGTAGGAGATGTTCCCCCTGCTACTACAGGTAGCATATCATAGGGGAAACTTCTCATCATAGAGATGGTGGCCACAAAGTTACAGCATAAGAGATATCTTCTGGCTAAGGAACCTCCCCATACAGACAAATAAGGATGGTAGAAATTGTGACTTAAGCTATGTAGAATATAGCCTCCTATTGGTAGATGTCTTTCTCTATGTTTTTTTCTTTGCTGGTTTGGTTAATTCCTACTATGCTGTTCTATGCTAGGTAGTGTAGCATCAAAATTATGTTAACATGCTAAGCCTAATACAAACTTGCTTTATTGCCAAAGGAATAAGAAGAAGAAGAAGGCAACGAAGAGATGTTGGCCGCTGAAACAGGGGTTGCTAATAAATATCTGGGGGCCTCAGCCACAGAGGGAAGGACCCTGGTCAAGAGAGAATGAGCTTCCATCACAAAGGAAGGAGCTTCTATCTACGAAGAAAATTCTCCTGTTGACGAAGAGGATGTTTCTGTCGACGAGGAGGATTTCCCGACTAATGAGGAGGATACCAACGCCTTAAAAGGAAAGGTTGCAGTGAATAAATGGAAAGCCTATGTCAACCAGGAAAGGACCTCTACTGATGATCCCTTTGCTGAATGCATTTCAGCATTAGAGGAATAGATGAATTTGAAGGGTGTTTCCATAGTGTTAAGCCAGCAAGGAGGGGAGCTACAACAAGATGTTGGTGAGTTTAACTGTATATTCAACAGTATGTCGATGGGAAACCCCCCCCCACCCTACTATCACCCTTGAGGGTTTGCTAAGTAGGAGTCCTTACATTGTCATTTCCATTACTCATCAGCTTTATTATAGTCCATCTCTATCATAACTGATGCATTTGGTTATATGACAGACACCACTATTGGTACTACAGGACCTTCCTTGATTCGGTTGGAATCATGGGCTAAGATCCTTGACAAGTTTGCATTAATGTAAGGGGTTGTCGATGACATGATCAGCCATCTCAAATAGGTCAATCCGAAAGTGGGTAGGTGAAGTGGCTACTCTAGGCTCTTTGAGTTGCTACACTAGACCTTTTTGATTACTAAATTTTTCTATGCTACTATGACTAATGTGTTTCTATGTATGGTCAATGGCTTCTGACCTCAAGTGGGACCCAAAATAAGTAGTGAAGGCTGACATCATGCCTACATTCCCACCTGAAGTGACCGAGGTGCCTTTTCGCATATACGACGAGGTTAGAAAACATGCGTTGCACTCGGCATGCTCCTTGTGGGACTGTAGGCATGTGAATGAAGACCTATGGAAACGGGTCCATAGGCTTAGGAAAGAGAAAGCCCAATTGATCGCTAATGTGGGAGACCTCCGTTCCATAAATGAATTCCACCTAGCCCGTGATACCAATGATGGTAGTTTGTGCATGGTCGTCATAGATTACATAAGATATTGGACATCTATGCGGTGCAACAACGAGGCCACCTATGAGATAATCAAGCAGCGGATGCAGATGGACTTGTTAGCTTAGAAGAACTAGGACCTGAAGGATTACAGCGCTAGAGTTTATGAGTGGGGTTAGTCCCAGAAAAACCATCAGCATATGTATAAACTATAATGTGCCACCTCCTGCAAATAATACCAGGATGCTTCAGTGAAGTTGTATACTCATGAAGCATTCCTAGATGCCATTGGTGTGTTTGAGGCCTACAACAAGTTCATGCAACAAGTGGAGGTCAGCGAATCCCCTAAGCAAGAAGTAAATCTTCCCACAGGTGAGACCACCACTACCTTCTTTTCTCTGGGACTGCCAAGATGGATGGCCATCAAAAAGGAGAAAGTTGTGAAAAATGCTAAATTAAGTGACAGACACTGGGCAGATATTATAGAGGAGGAGGTATAGCACTACCTCAGGATCGGATTGGATTGCATACCCCCCAAGATAGATGTGGGGCCATCTCAGGTTAGTCACTTTCTACAATGCAATTGTTTATGTTTTATTCTAGCCTTTATGTGTAACTCTAGCTTACTACTTCACTTTTTATGATGCAAATTCTAGATGAAGAAGCAGGGCCCCTAGAGGGCAGAAATGAAAATGCAAAAGAAGATGATGATGCAGAGGAAGGCGATGAATAACAACAAAGGCTTTTCATTTTGTATTTTGTATTTTTGCAAAGCTATTGCAAACATTGTTTAAGTGAAACCTTGAATGAAAAAAGGAATTATGACAAGATTTATGTTATTCTAGATTACGTTATCTATGTGATTAGTTTTCTATGTTTTTAATGTGTCTTAGTTTTAGTCCATTCCGGGCNCTTACGTTATCTATGTGATTAGTTTTCTATGTTTTTAATGTGTCTTAGTTTTAGTCCATTCCGGGCCACGTGTAGTTTTAGACCATTCTGGGCTATGGGTAATGTAAACAAAAGAAAACGTTTTTCCATTTTTAGGCCTTAGTGGACCGTATGTAGTTTTAGGCCATTTCGATCCATGCGTAGTTTTAGGTCATTTCGAGCCATATGTAGTTTTAGGCCATTTCAAGCCATGCATAGTTTTAGGTCATTTATGGCCATATGTAGTTTTAGGCCATTTTGGGTCATGCGTAGTTTTAGGTCATTTTGGGCCATTGTGATGATGTGAACGATGGATATGTAATCAGTTAGTAAGGGTTAGTTTGGCACCTAGCGTAGATGGATTGATATGTAGCAAACAAGGGATAAATGTAGAATGGATTGTAACTAGGTAGAAAGTAGTGGGGTTGCTATGCTATGTGTAACTACTTTCTAACCCAACATGGATTCGGTAAGATGTAGGGCCAAGATGCTTTACTGTGGTACTCGTCTACATCATTGTCCTCCACTTGGAAGGGCAGCTCAGCCCACACATTTTTTCTTTTTAAGCCAATGTGTTGGGCCAGCTCTTTCAGTAAACAGTTAGTATTTACGGAGATAGACACCTTGTTCTCAGAGGTTATGACCTCTGAGCCTTACTCCATATCTACATTATTTATTGCTTCTATTGCTACCTCGTCACCATGGATCACTACCTCCCTACTTGCATAGGGTAGATGGATCTCCTGATGTATAGGCGAAGATACGATCCTAAGTTGTGCTAACCATGACCTCCCCAAGATCAGGTTAAACTCAGGCATCTCTTCCACCACGATAAATGTTGCATTTGTGGGGAACTAGTCCCCTACCACAAAGTCCATGTGGACGGTGCCTTTCATCATGACCCATGCCCCATTGAATGACTTCAAGCATGAAATTGTCATGGCTTTGATTTGTTCTACCAAACCCAATTTATCCACAATAGGGAATGGGATGACATTTGTTGTAGCCCCATCATTGATGTGTACCCTTTGGATCTTATGTTACCCAACCCAAATTATGATAAATAGAGGCGTTGTAGTTACCTATCCCTTTTCAAGGACTTTCCTAATGGACTTGTCATAGAAAGTCAACTGGGATGCCTGTTGTTCTATAGGCCTAGAAGGAAGCATAACCGAGTGGATTGCTATCTCTTCTGCTAGCATGTTCTCGTCAACTAGTATTGCTGTTAACATGTGAACCAAAGCCTCACGGTGTGTTGTGGAAGTCATAATCAAGTCGTATAGTCTCAATGTTGTGTTTTTTTATTTTAGAGCCTACTTGACCTAAGTAAGATCACTTAAGAGGTCTGGGCCACCTTCTTGTTTACTACCTTTCTCTTCTTCCATTCGTCCTAGGAGATGAATTTCCGTAGAAGGTATAGCCTCGAGTCTGGGATCAGAACCTTTCGGGCAAGGTGGCGATGACCGTGCATGTGTAGCAACATTATCCTTTGGCAACGAGGATGTAGATGCAAAGGGTGAGGGCGTAGGCTAGGAACTGCCTAGGATAGTGCATTCCATTAATGCCTCACCTATCAAGCATTCTTCTCATTTTTTTGGATGTGAAGGCTACGGTGCTATCTTACACAGGGCGGGGGTGATTGAGTGGATTGAACCCTGATGACGAATGGTGCTTGTGGTGTTAATGCGGTCGAAAATGGTGTGGTTTTGCTTATAATTGGTGCAGGGGCAGATGTCTAGGGAGGAATTCTCAAGAAAAATAGTTGCTATAGGTTTTTCTTAGCTACCGATGGTGTTGGTGCGCTACGCTAAGGCACATGAACCATGAATGGCTTCTAGGATGGTTTAGGGTTACTTTCAACACTGATAGTATTGATAATGTAATCGTCATTATTGGCATTAAGAGGATCCATGTAGACATGCAAAGATTGGTGTTTGGGATGCACTGGGTTGCTTTCGTCTAGAACTAGTTTCCCTTGATCAATCATTCTTTAGATGCCATCCTTTAGCACCAAGCAGTAATCTGTATCGTGACCACACTGCTGATGGTAGTCATAGAACTGCTCTAGCCTGAAATTTTTAGGAACTGACAACTCATTGGGCAAAGCCAAGGAGGGGTTCATAAGGAGTTTGTAGTACCGTTGATGTTTTTTGGCTGCCACCTCTGACATCCGCTTGTATTAGATATACCCTACCCCTAGTAATTTCTTCAGGAGTTCTGAAGCCTTGATGGTTAGTGGGGTGTACTTAGAGCGATCTTTGCTTAAAGATAGGTTTGGGAAGTGCGGATGCTTCAGGTGCAGATGTCGAAGGTTGGGATGTCTTGTTTGGTGCAGGCGTAGGATTAGTTGCTGGTGCGTCCTCTTGTTATTATTGTTTTTGGGTTTGGCTTCATTTTCCACAGTAGCCACTGTGGCTGTTGCAGCCTTACTCTTATCTTTGTCCTTCTTCTTAAAGGTGTTCTTATATGCAACATAGGTTGGGTCTTTTATTGCATCAGCTGCATCTTGTATGATCTTGGTCTAGGCAAAAACCTAACTAAGAGTCCATGGAGTGAGATAGTACAATTTGAACTTAATGAAGTTGTTCACTGCACCCTTAAAGGCTCGTGGATCTCGTTAATGATAGCGCTCCACCATTATATGAATTTCTAGACCAGTTCGAGTGGATCTTGCTTGACACTCATTAATTGATCCAGCATAACCTCTAGTCTCATGTTATACTTGAAATGCATTCTGAATTGGGTTAGAAGCTCCTCTAGGTTTGAGATTGAGGAGCGTGGCAGCACACAATACTAATCAAGAGCTTTCCTCGTCAGAGACATAGCAAAGATGTAGATGATTGTATGCGGCCATTATTGGAGAAAAAGGGACTCAGATCTAAACATAACAAGATGGGTGTTGGGATCACCCTCCCTGCTCTATTTTATGAAGTAGGGGAGTGGCATCCTTGGGGGTAGTGCTAACATGGGGACTGTCAGGCTGATAGGATCATCCTGGTAAAAATCCATGATTTGTACCATATTAGAACTGGAAACCTTGAGGTGTTTGATTTACTCAGTAAGGATCTGGATAAGCTGGAATGCTTGATCCATACCCAGGGATGATGCGGATGGTTGGGGAGCTGCATAGGAAACTCCCATCTGTGGAATGGCAAGGGAAGTGACATGACCCACAGGCAGTGCCGTTGGGGTGGCCCCTATGAAAGGTGCTTCTTGTGCTGTCCACCACCTGGTAGGTTGTGCTATTGGAGTAGCAACTACTAGTTGTGGCATGGGGTAGGTTGTTTGTGTGGTTGGTGGGACAGACCGTTGTTCCATGCTTATTTTTACTATTTTTTGGACCTAGTACATTTGGTGGCAAGTGTAGAGGGACATTTGCGATGGCTATAAAACAAGAGGAGAAGTGAATGGGATCCATCATGTGGATGAGACTGAGCCCACCACTGATGGTGGGACAGGTGTAGACGTCGGAATGGACATAGAAACTGCATGCAATTGCGATGTAGGTACAGTGTCAACGTAGGGCATGGTAGCCATGATTGGTGCATGGTGCAAAGCAGGAATGGATTGGGAAACATTTTGCGTAGGGATAGTGGTTGAGAATGAGATGGAGGAAAAGGCGTGTTGATACACCAAGGGCATGGCGATGGTACCATTTCCGATGAAACTACGGGTTGTGATGATGTGGATGTGATCATGAAGGGAGCAGTGGTAAAGAGCGGATTCATCCAGAAAGATGGGATGAGAGGGATGGTGGCACAATTAGTTTGATCCCCACCCTTGAATTGGGAATCTAGTTCCTCTTGCTCATCTTGGAATGCCTCATCATGGTGATACACTATGTCTTGCAGCTCCCTAGACCTAATGACCACTATCAGCGGATCTATGAGCCATTGATTCATCTGTGTCAAAGGGATGGAAATGCTAGGAGTACGAATAAATTCCTTTCAGTTAGAGTAAGCAAACTCGAAGTTGCACTTATCCTCAAGTTCTTATGCATCTAAGGGCAAATCTTCCTAAACCTTAGCGTAGAGAAATTTATATCGCTCATATTACTGGGCCAAGCCCTTCGGTGATCGATTTTGGATCCTAAGAGATCGGTGCAGCTCTTGCATTAGGCTAAGCGATTGCTCGACACCTATGATGCCTTGAACTGAGAGGGGAAGCTCAACATTAGAGGTAGTAACTGCAGTGCTTGAAGAAATCATTTTCGTAAGGTTAAAAGAAAAGGATTTGCAAACAAGAAAAGCAAGGAGATCGAATGGCGATTGGAGGCTTTCTATCCTACAAGATTCCAAAGGAACCATCGTAGCGACCAATCTGCACCACACGATGCATAAACAAAAATAAAAGGGTGTCACATTTATGCTACTGCATGATAGGGTACATAATGTATGCAGGACTAGTGTGAAACATGAAAAAGGCACCAAAAGGCCCGCCTTCTAGCGCCAGAAAACTATAGCGATCAGAAACGTTGATGGTTGGAGAGACCGAGAGGTTGTCGAGCGAATAGTTTCAACCCCGAATCTATAAGAGGGTCATGCTAGATAAAACAAAAATAGGATTCCTTGAATGGTTTGGTTGATTAGACAGGGACTTAACTAGTGTAATTTAACCTTTCGTAAATGTTGTTTTAAGTGTGAAATACGTGAGATCTAATCGATGATCAAGAAATGCGATAATAAAGAAAATGATCTTGAATAATGATGACAATGAAGAAACCATAGAGTAATTAGGATAAAAAAATACACCATCACAAATTTGTAGGTTCGATTCTCTTCTTCTCTTGAAAATGTATAACAAGTTATATAATGCTAGAGGTGCATGGAGAGTCCAGGAATGACTGAAAATCTCGAAATTCCTCAACAACATTTTTTTTAGTACAAGGTTAAAAGCCAACAATGCAAAATGCCAACCAGGAAAAAAGCTAATGCCAAGTGCTGATACAAAAGATGCCAACCACTGGAATCTACCAACCTCACAAATTGCAAATTTTCCAACTTGCCAACAGAGTTCTCAATTTTCCAACCACAAAAAAATGCTAACAATGCTTAAAATTTCCAACCCCAAATAAATTTTTTCCAACCCTTTAAGCATTTCTCATCAAGGTATTTATAGGGCCAGGACTACGTGAGAAATGAGTCTTGGATGACGCATGTGCTAGACTCATGAGATGCTGGCATGCCCATATTGCATGGATATGCAAAGCTAATTGTACACTTGCTATGCTGCCATCATGTTGCCAAAATTGGGAGTTCTGGCATCAAGTGTGCAAACAATGCAAGCAAGAGATGAAGCATACTTGCATAGCATATCTATTTCCTATGCTATAGCGTAGCATAGCATAGCAACTAGCGTTAACTGCAACTCGTGCTAAAGTTGCAAATACTTGTTTGAAGCTTTGATCATGCTAATGGCTGCAACTTTTTCCTTTTGCAAAGGGGAGCCTCTAAACTTTCTAAACTTGCATTTGAAACATTTTTTGCTATTCTTGTATTGTCGCTATGTTGTGCTATGCTATGTAGCGTAGCATAGTGTAGTAGCCGGCATATTCTACTTCTTTTTCTCAATCCACCACTTTCTAGTAAGAGACCTTGCCAAAGGACTTGAAGCCAAACAAGGTAACTGGTTTTGGACAACAGAGTGATTTGTGAGTGCAATTTCGTCATTGGAATCACTTGGTATGCTTGGCCTTTTTGATTTTCCTTTGCTACGTTGTGCTACGCTGCGTAGCATAGCATAGCATAGCACCCTATTCTGCAACAGTTTTCACTTGATTGCATGAGCAGCTATCTTTTGAGGCTTGCTATGCTACATAGCGTAGTGTAGCGTAGCAAGCTTCTTCACTAGAAAATGTGCCAAACTATTTTATGCATCCTGAGCATCGCCGACAACTCCAAGCATGGTGTCTAAATAGATTGTCAGCTAGGTGATTCATCCAGGTGGGTAGGCCAGAGAGTCCATTAGGCCTGTCGGCTCTAGAGGTAGAAAAATTGCTGAACTGAGTAGTCTAACCTCAGTGCATTCATTTACTACCAAACTGTCATGAGGCTACACTTGTGGAAGTGTTTGCCTCATTTCCAAGACCCTGGTGAAGCAAGAGTGCCTTGAAATTTTAGGGTGTTTCACATTGCTTCCAAGGCATAGTTAGATGCATTCATCATGATATGGAATGGTTTGGACCAATTTTGTGCTTGTCAGATTGGTGTTTCTACAAGTTTCTCTTTTAACTATTGAAATTCATGTTGACATTCCTTGGTCTAGATGAAAGGTGCATCTTTCTTTATAAGCTCTACCAATGGCTTTGCAATCTTAGAGAAATTCTCTATGAATGATTGGTAGTACCTAGTGTATCCAAGAAATCACTGAACATCTTTAATGGTCTCTGGTTATTGTGTTATTCCTTGGATGAACCTTATCTTCTTTGGATCTATATTAATCCCTTTTTGTAAAATTTGGTGCCCTACCACAATGCCTTCTTGAACCATGAGATGGCTCTTTTACTATTTGAGTTAGAAATTTGTTTCTACACATCTGTTTAATGCTTGCTCAAGGAAGTTCAAGGGTTGCTCAAATGTAGTTCCATAGGTGGAAAAGTCATCCATGAAGACTTCTACACCACTATCGATCTGCTATTGGAAAATAATAAGAACCAAGCATTGAAATGTTGTAGGGGCATTGCATAAACTAAATGGCATTCTAAAATATGAAAAATTCCCCCAGGGACTTGTGAATGTTGTCTTAGCCTGATCTTCTGGTGAAATTTTGATTTGGTTATAGCCACTATAACCATCCAAGAAGCTATAATAATGATGCCCAGATATGGTGTCCAACACTTGATTCATAAATGATAAGGAAAAATGATCTTTAAATGTTGCCATATTCAACAGCCTAAAGTCGATGTAGACCCACCATTTTCCATCCTTCTTCAACAAAATTATGAGTGGGCTAGCCCACTCACTATACACGATTGGATAGATGAACCCTGCCTTGACGAGTTGTTCAATTTTCTCTTTGATGATCTATTTCAATTTGGGGTCCAACCACTTCCATCGCTACCTTCTAGGCTTCATGGTTGGGTTGGTGTAAATACAATGCTAGCATATCCTTGGATCAATTCCTATTAGCTCTAGATATGACCAAGCAAAGACTACTAACCACTTATTAACTACCTTCACCAATTTTTCCTTTTATTCAAGAGAAAGTTTGACATTAATTATGACTGATTTACCATTTTTAAAAAATGTATATTCCATATCAGCTAGTAAAGTTGTTAACTCTAGAGGCTCTTGCTTGAAGTTATTAGGGATTTCCAACTCTCCCCAACAAGTGTCATCATCTTCGTTAGAGAGTTGGAAATGAACTTATTCAATTTTGTTCATGCCTTTAATATAAGCACATGTTAGGCTCTTAGTTCATTTCATGCATACAGTGCTACTATCTGAGTTGGCTATTAGCCACTAGGTGCCCTCCTATTTTGTGGCTGCTGCATATAGATATCTTTGAATACTGATTTCTTCTGCACACTAATTGCATTCTTTAATGTATGTACTTTTGATTGACCAAATATTTTTCATGCAATTACACCCATTATCACTATACCTGATGCATGGAATACATTTCTTCTCTATTTTTTCCAATTTATTTTCTTTTCATATTTTTAGAGATAGGTCCCTTATGCCCATACATGCATCAACCATGCTTAACCAAGATCTTCCCATAATGATGGGGAAGTAGCTTTTGAAATTTTCTACCTTGATCACTAGAAAATCAATAGAATATGACCACCCATAAACTATGGTCGCAATGTCCTCTAATAATACTATAGGGATATTAATTAACTAATTTACCACCTCTAGATAGATGTTTCTCTTTTTGAGAGGTGGTAGGTTCCAGGTCTTGTACATGTCATGGGAGATGAAATTAACTTTGGAAATAGAGTCAAGAAAAGCCTTGCATTGCTCATGTCCAGTGATTTTTAGGTAAATGAGTGAACTCCATAAGTTAAATATTTTCATGAAAAGATTGCTAGCCTTGATCTAGTTAGAAACAACATGACTTAGCATTATAGTGCAAATCCAAGGTGGCCCTTAGTTTGAAGAGCACTCAAAGGTGTTTGATGTAGAGGATGAGGTTGTTGAAGATGTAGGTCAATCAGTTAGACTAGATTGTGAGGGTTGAAGAGGACTGTTGGGTCGAAAGAAAGGTCTTTTTCTAGATCGATTGTCCAAACAACTTTGCTAGAAAGCCAGTTGTGAATGTACAACCCTCGTAGCATTTTGTTATTGCGACTATGGAGGAATCTCACCCTACATGGATTGAGTAGGAGGTAACTTGGTTGAAGGTAGAGGAATGTGTGCAAATGGATGTGAAGGTTGGTATGGATATGGTTTTTCCCCTCTAGCATATGGTAAATGTGTTTGGTGGTACTCTAGAGGATAATAGTGATGTTGAAATGCGGTATGATCTGTAGAACTTCTTGGAGAGACAAGTTGTTGAACATAGTACCTGTATGGATTTCGTTGCCTATAAGGGTGCTGCTACCTTGGTGGTGGCATTTCCTAAGATTTTGGTTAGTACCACTGTTGATATCATTCAAAATTTTTTGGAGGAGTTCCACTTGAATAGTAAGCTTGTTGTTGCTGATGGAACTACCTTGGATTTCCTTGAGGATAAGGTAATCATCTAGGTGCCTACCTATATGCTAGTTAAGGATTTAATGCATACACCCCAGACTCTTGTAAGTTTGACATCATGGGACAACATTCCTTTCGATGTTCATATTGACAAATGTCACAATCAGTTTCATTATCAAAGTTAGTTTCCACAAATTCCTTTGCTACTACAACTTTGTCCTTACCTCTTTGGTAGGCACGTTCAACTTCCTTGCATCATCTATGGTTACAATAACTATTTTTCTATTTGGATTCTTTAGTAATCTTCATAATAGTTTAAAATTTTTCATCCAAAGAGTCACACAATTTATCAACCTTTGCTAAAATATCATCAATGGATTTTTGGATGGGCAAGGTCTCCTATTCACCAATTCATCAAGTGGTGACTCCTCCTCATCACAAAATCAAGCCTCCTATTTTTTAATGGAAGGGTTCCTATTATATTCTTATGCACTTTTCCTTTTTTGTAGGTCACCTTCATTTTTGCTGCTTGCTCAATTAGCCTTTAAATATGATGACCTATTAGTTTAGACAATCTCCCTTGGACATACACCCCAAGAGTTCTTCTAGCTTCCTCTTTACGTCCATCTATAAGGTGGAAAAGTTATTCCCTTTGAGAATAACCATGGCCAAGGCATTGGTGTAAGAGTGAATAGTATCTACCCATGGAAACATTTAAGGATTCATGTATTTCCTATTTCTAGCCTTGGATTTTCCTTCTCACATTAGACACTTTGAAGTACATCTAATATTTGTCATTAAATAGTTCTAACATGGTAGTCCATCTATGAATAGATTCAAGCTCCAAAGATTGGTACTAGCTTTTAGCTTCCTTGATGAGTGTCCTTGAGAAAAGATTGAGTTTCTACCATTCATTCCCTATGTTCTGTAAGGCACAAGCATCATGGAAAGCTTGTATATGTGTCTATGAATCAAAGTTGTATCCCCTTCAAATCTTAGGATATTATTCATGTCTAAGCACTTGATCTAACTATCTTTCATATGCTTGGTTGGAATTTTAACTACCTTTCGAATGTTGAGCATACTTTGAGTTGCTAATAGAGCTTCATCATCATCACTGCATTGATGATGTTGATGATGGTTTCGACCACCCCTTCGGTCTTGGTAGCCTTCATAGTCATTGTTGTCTTTTTGATCACCTTCATCTTGGATATTTTAACAGTGACTTCTATGAGAACCATCAAATGAAGAGGAATGTTTAGAATTGAATGAAGAGGATGAAGAGGAAGGTGGACTACCACTACCACCATAGTGTCCACCTTCACTCTTTTGCTTATTACAATCATCATCCTTAGATCCCTTGCTATTGTGATGCTTGCCTGAGTCACTACCATAGCTGCCACTTTTTCACAAACCTAGTTTATGAATAATGGATCGCAGGTTTAAAATTTTTAGGCCTTTTTTTTTGAATTTTTGCAATGAGGACCACACCATGCAAGGTAAAATTACCTAGGAGGTTCCTTGTAGAGAAGAGCTTAGAGTGGTAAGAAATCCATAAGTACACACTGACAACCTAGGGAACAGAAGAGGATGACAAATGTTGCATTTCCCTTGAATTCACACCCGATTCAAACCATTGGATCATCCCTGAGTTTCAGAACTACACAAGTCACACATTAATTAAAATGTTTTTAAGTGAAGGGGTTTCATGTTTCTAAGGGAAGGAACACCATGGAGTGGATGAATGGGTGGATTACGTGGACTCACTACCAATTTTATGAGATGAAAATAGACATAAAGTCCAAGAACAACAATGCAAAGGCTAGAGCGAGATAAACTAGGTGGACCATTTTATGTGACCCATCACAACAAAAACAATCCATGCCATACCTGATGACAATAAGATGACTTATTAGAAACCACTTAAAAATTAAACACACACATGCATAAATGAGCAACAAAGAAATGGAAATGTAATTAAAGAACAGAAAATTTAGTAAGAATTGGAAAATGTATGAACGATGTTGAAAAATAAAAAGGTGTAAAACAAAAAATTCCAAAAATAATGGGGAGCTTGCTAGAATAGATTATCATGGAGGACAGTCTCCCCCACAACTGGGCAGAAAGAAGGATACATGAAAAATGGAACAAGGTTGTCCCTGTGATGATGAGGCGGCAGCACTGGTTAGGTGGAGTTCATAGAAAGTCTTTAATTATTGCTGATTGACCAACTACGTTCTAGTGGGGTCTTTAAGTTTGTGTATAAGCAAGACCCTAGATTGGAAGGTTTCAAAGACAATGTAAGGTCCCTCTCATAGTTTTTGAAGCTTGGTCAGTTGTGGTACGTGTGTGGGGTTCCAGTAGAGTACCTTATTTCCACATCTAAATGTTACCTTCCAAATCCTAAGATCATGTAATTTTTTATTATAGGGCCTTATGGGTCTCATTTGAAGATAGGGCCACTAATCGATTCTCATCTAGCATGCTTAGTTTGATAAGTCATTCACATTGTGCTAGTGGTAGGTCAAGACCTAAGTCATAGGCTATAGATAGTGTCTAGAGTTCTACCTAGATTGGGAGCTTTCATAGCTTACCATACACTAACTCATAGGGAGAGTAACCTATAGGAAGTTTCTAAGTGGAGCAATAGGCCCAGAGAGAATCATTAAGTTTTTTGCTCTAGTCCCTCCTATATTTACTGATGGTTCAAGTGAGGAATTTCGTGATCTCCCTATTGGTGACTTTGGCTTGCCCATTGGCTTGGGGGTAATAAGGTGCTGTAAATTTATGCGTAACCCACAAGTGTTGCATGATTTTATGAAAAGTGACACCCATCAAATGTGTTCCATTTTTTTAGATGAGTGCACGTGGCACTCCAAACTAGTTGAAGATTTGTTATTGGACAAATCGTGCAGTGGTGTTTGAGGAACAGTTAACGATGGCTACCGCCTCTACCAAATTTGTATAGTAGTCCATAACGACAATGATATACACCTTCCTATTGGATAGGGATGTGATGGGACCCATGAAGTTGATGCCCCAGATGTCAAAGGGCTCCAGTGGTTGGATCCACTGTTGAGGTCCCTCCATTCGTGCAGTCATCCTACCATCTCTCTAGCATCATTCATAGGAGTGGACAAACCATTATGCATCCCTAAAAATTTTACACCAATAATATCCTACAAGAAGGATCTTAATGGTTGTGCATCATCTAGCATAGTGGCCTCCACAAGGGTCCTCGTGAGCATCTTGGAGGATGCGTAATGTATCATCATCAGGGACACACCATCGAACTAGGCCATCTGCACACACCTTATAAAGGTGGCCATTGATTTCCATGAAGTGCTTGGCCTTATGGAGAAACTGTTGTTTTTGATGATGGTCCCACTCCTTTGGCAATTCCTAGGTTGTGAGATAAGTGAGGATGTGGTTGAACCAACGCGATTCTTTGTGCACCTGCTTATCGACTACTTCTACAAAGAGAAGTTCATCTTGAAATTGGTCAGAGAGTGGTTCCTCCTCTTCTATGTTATCCCACCATAACCAAGACAAGTGGTCAGCAACCACATTCTTGGTTCCCTTCTGATCTATCATAGTGTGATCAAATTCTTAAAGAATCACCAGCCACCGTATGATATGGGGCCTCACTGTTGGTTTGTACATCAGGAACCAAATGGCACTATGGTTGCTCTGCACAAACACCTTGTACAGTGTCAGAATTTTTCCAAGGTGAACACCACTACCATCAACGCCTTTTTGGTAGTGGTGTAGTTAAGTTGAGCACCCACAATGGTACGGCTTGCATAGTGAATATAGTATGGGAACTTTTTATTGTCCCATTGTGTAAGCATGGCTCCCAATGCATAATTGGATATATCCATCATGATGTGAAAGGGCCTAGACCAATCGAGTGCCCATAGAATTGGAGTCTATACAATTATCTGTTTAAGCATTTGGAATGCAGATTCACATTCCCTAGTCTAGACGAACAGAGCATCTTTCTTTATGAGTTCCACCAATGACTTGGTGATCTTCAAGAAATTTTCAATGAAGCATCGATAGTAACCAGTGTGGCCAAGGAATGACCGAACATTTTTTATAGTGCTTGGTTGCCTGCTAATTCCTTGGATGACCCTGATTTTTTTAGGATCCATGCTAATCCCTATTTGTGAAATACAGTGACCTAGCACAATGCCCTCTTGGACCATTAAGTGGCTTTTTGGCTATTTGAGCCATAGATTAGTTTCCACACATATTTTTTCAGAACTTGCTCAAGGTGGTCCAAGGCTTGATCAAATGTGGCCCCATAGGTAGAGAAGTCATCCATGAAGACTTCTACCCTATTTCCAATTTTCTATTGGAAGATGTTGAGGACAAGGCTTTGGAAAGTGATAGGTGCATTACATAGGCCAAAAGGCATCTTTTTGTATGCAAAAGTCCCCCACAGATTTGTGAAGGTTGTCTTTGCCTGGTATTTTGGTGAAATTTGGATTTGGTTATAGCCACTATAACCATCCAAAAATATGTAATAACAATTCCCTGCAATGGTATCCGACACTTGGTCCACAAATGGGAGTGCGAAGTAATCTTTGAAGTTAGCCATGTTGAGTAATTGGAAATCTATACAAACCCTCCATTTGCGACACTTATTTGGCACAATAACAAGTGGACTAATCCATTTTCTATTAGGTATAGAGTAGATGAACCCTACTTTTAGCAACTTCTCGATTTCATCTTTAACAACCTACTTCAATTTAGGGTTTAATCATCTTTGTGGTGGTCTTCATGGCTTCATGAAGGGATCGATATAAATTTGATGTTGGCAAAACCTAGGATCCACTCCTGTTAATTCAATATATGACCATGCAAAAGTAGCTTCCCATTTGTTCACCACCTTCAGCAACTTTATCTTTTGTTCATGAGCAATGGTGGCATTGATAATCACCGATTTCCCATTTTGCAAAAATGCATATTCTAGGTGGGTCAGTAAGGATTTGAGTTTCAAGTGCTCTTGTTTGAAAATTTTAGGGATTTGCAACTTTTCCCAATCATCATGGTCATTAACAGTGGATAACTGTTGATGAACCTCTTCCAAATGATCCATGCTTTCTATGTACGCATGTAGAAGCCCCTTAGATGGTTCCATGCATAGAGTGCTGCTAGTAGGATTAGTGCTTAGCCACTAGGTGCCTTCTTGATTTTTGGCTACTATGTATAAGCATTATTGGACTTGTGATTCCTCAACACATTGATTTCATGCTTAAATAAATGTCTGCTTGGTGGACCACAGTTGCTGCACATAGTTGGACTTCGAGTCACTATACGCGATGCATGGAACGTGCTTCTTCTTGATCTTCCTAAAAGGATTTTTCTTTAAAATTTCAAGGGAAAGATCTCGAAGTCCTAGTCTTGCATCCACCATGCTTAGATAGGCTCCTCCCATTATGATTGGAAAGTTCCCCTTGCAATTCTCAACAAGGATGACAATTAAATCGACAAGATAGAACAACCCACAAACGATGGTCACAATGTCCTCCACCAATCCCAAGGGAACAGTAATGGATTAGTCTACTAGTTTGAGCCAAATGTTACACTTATTTAATGGGGGTAGGTTCCAAGTCTTCTACATGTCATGTGAAATCAAGTTGACTCCCGACCCCGAATCCAGAAGCGCTTTACATGGCTCATTTCCTACCACCTAAAGATAAATGAGAGGGCTTCGTAGATCAATCAATTTTTTGGGAAGATGACCTGAAGGGGGATTCAAAGATCAATAAATTTCTGGGAAATATGACCTAACTTTATCTAGTCGATCACTACATGTGTGAGCATGATCATTTGTACATTGGAGGGCATTTGGTTTGAAGGCTGCTCAAAGGGTGGAACAGTGGAGGTGATATAAGGTTTAGAGGCACTAGCTAGAGGTGTGTGTGAGTGTAGGTTTAGATTAATGGGCTGAAAAAAAGAATGTTTCCATGGTTTCACTTTTGATCCACTTGGCTAAGGAGCTGGTTGTAGGTTGACAAACCTTGTAGCATTACGTTGTTGTTGCTGTGGTGGGATTTCCCCCTACATAGGTGGTATAGGTGGTAACTGAGTGGGGTGCTGCTAAGTAGGGTTGGTAGGAGAAGGTGATGAAGGATACTAAAGATGTGGGTTTTCTCCCGTCAGTGATGGAGACTGTGGTCAAAAATATTTTTGGGGGTCGTAGTAATTCTGAAAGGTTGGATGACTGGAAGAGTCCCATGGGGAGACTGGTTGCTGACCATAGCACCCATAGAGATCTGGCTATCAGTAAGGGTACCTCTACCTTGGAGGTGGCATCCCCCATGCTTGTGGGTGCTGCCACTATTCAAAGTATTCATAAGGTTGCAATGGCACTCCACTTGGATAATATCCTTACTACTGGTGGAAGTACCTGGGGTTTCCTTGTGGGTAAGGCAACCTTTGGGGTGTTTGCCTCTTTGCCAAGTGAGGATTCAATGCATACATCCTAGACTCTTATAGATGTGACACCAAGGGACAACACCCTTGTCACACTCATCATCTACCTCTATGTCAGAGTCTTCAACCTATTTTGCTACAGCAACTTTGTTCTTACCTTTATGGTGGGCACACTTAGCTTAATTCTTCCTACACCGATCACGATCATTACCTTGCTCTCTAGACTCCTCTGTGATCTTCAGAACATTTTAAAATATTTCATCCAAAGAGTCCCACATCTTGTAAACCTTTGCCAATATTTCAAGGAAAAATTTCTATAGGGGTAAGGTTTTTTAGTTCACTGCTACATCTAGTGGTGATTCCTCCTCATCTTCACAAAATCAAACCTTCCTCTTTTTGATGGAGGGATCTCGATTAAACTCCTCTAAAATTTCCTTCTTTCTAAGTTCTCCCTCTTCTTTAGCCACTTGTTCAATTAGGCACTGCAGTTGATGGGCCCTTAGTTATGATAGTCATCCTTGGACGTAAATGCCAAGGGTCTTTCTAGTTTCAAAGTGGAGCCCATCAATGATATGGCAAAGATGTGCCTACTAAGAGAAGCCATGACCAGGGCATTAATGCAAAAGTGAGTAGTATTTTCTCATGGCTGCATCCAAGGGTTTGTGACTACCTTACTTCCACCCTTGGATTTGGTATCTCAAGTTCACCACTCTAGAGTAGGTTTGATACTTGTCATTGGAGATCTTCAACATCATACTCCATCTCTTGATTGATGCTGGTTCCAAAGATTGGTACTAGGTCTCTGCTTCTTTGATAAGTATGTGAGGGAATAACTTAAGTTTTTTCCAATCATTATTAATGTTCTACAAGGTGCAAGCATTATCAAATGCTTTCAGGTGAGTTTGTAGATCACAATTGTATCCCCCTTCAAATCTGGTATTATTGTTCATGTCAATGCATTTGATCTAACTATCTCTTAAGTGCCTACTGGGTATATGAACTGCCTCGGCTATATGGAGCATGCTTTGAGTTGCCAACAATGGTTCATCCGAGTCATAGTCCTGCTAAAGGCCATGATGTCTATGACAATTTCGGCTACCTCTCCTTTCATAATAATGAGCCTCGCATGATTGGTCACGTGCTTCCTCACGTTGTTCCCTTCGGTCCTTATGACCACCATCACCTTGCTCCTTTCTACCATGGTTATAATCAAAGTTTGAACTGGATGAAGGTAGAGGGGAGCGAGAAGAGGGAGAAGAGGGAGAGGAATTAGCACCGCACTAGTGTCGATCTCCCCCTCTGCTCTGATGGAAGCCCCGATCTTCTTGCCCATCTTTGCTTGTGTCATGACCTCTCCTACATGATCCTCCATCCTCCTAGGGATCCCAGTAACTTGATTTCTTATTATGGATGATGGACTAAATGATTTGATTCCCTAGAGGAATTTTGGCCAAATGGGAATCATGAAAGATAGGTTCCCCATCATCATGCAGCCCTTGCAAGAATAAGGGGTTACTAAACTGTTTCCCCTTGATGTGCTCATACAGTTCTACCTATTGTTGGTCTTGTACCTGTTGGGCCTTAGTGGGACGATAGTCCCGATAGGCATGGTCCTCCATGACATACTCCACATCATGGTTGTGGATGCCTAGTCTAGCAAGATTGTGAAACAGCATTCAAGGGCCCGATTGGTCAGGTGGTAGTATGATATTTCCTTCCATGTCTCGCCAGCGTAGATGTTCATCCTGATGTAGGATGAAGGTGAAGTCAGGGACATATTCATTTTTCTACATTTTTATACTTATCCATTTTTCTACTATCAGCAAACTTAGTCATTTTTCCATAGTTTTCAGAGTTAGCCATTTTTTGCAAATAGAAACTCTCACAACCTGATTTATGAACATGAGTCTAGATCAACCTTCTATATTCATGTTTAACACATTTGACACCATGATCCACCCAAAGTGTGTTGCGCTAAGCCATGAACAATACAATTTTTTGTGCCAAAATCCAAGCAGGATTCCCGTGGATTACCTTGAGTTGGAGGCAAAATAGGACTACCAATAAGTCCACTAGGACAGATGAGAGTACAACCCTTCCTTGTTCGACATAATTTCACTCACTAAGTTCTACTACTACCTATTTTACAAAATCATTCGTGAGAATTAGCATGACGTAGGGACAACCTACAAGGAAGCCTCATAGAAGGAAGAAGATGAGTTCAAGGCCCACTTCGAACATGAGAGCCTCCTCTACGTCATCTTCCAAAAATTACTTCCTAGTACAACCCCTTCTCAGTTCAGCCGATCCATCCTCTCTAAGATGGTAACCATGCCAATTCAACCTTCCTTACAAGTGACCATTGCATTTTCCCAACCTTATGCTCACAGAGGGGCCAGCTCCTAGCCTTAGATGATTCAAGCATCCTATGTCTGGCTTGTCTCATCGATGCCCATGACATCTATGTAACCCACTCATGTGTG
>MNCI01011215.1:279040-505666 GCA_015680685.1 Gnetum montanum
GTTCCTAAGCTTGGATCAAGCATTCTAGCTTATCCAAAGTTTGACAGAGTAGATCAACCAACTCAAAGCTACCTCCTCTGAAACTATCAAGGTGGTGGACTTCTACCGAGATGACCCCATAAGTCCTATAGTACCACCCCTAACTCTCCCAATTGGGGTCTAGGTGCCTCAACTCACCAAGTGTAATGGGAAAGAAGACCCGAACACACACTTGACCACATTTCGATCTGAGTGCCTACTCCTTCAAACTTAGTCACATGCCATCATGCACATGTTCTCCATGTCACTTATTAGCAAGGCCTTAGACTAGTATCAGTTACTACCTAAGGCCTTAATCTCTTCTTTGGAGGATCTCATAAGCCATTTTTCGACACACTTCAAGTACAATCTAAATCTTGAAGCAATCCTTGACCAAATTATGCAGGTTAAGAAGGGGTTCCTAGAGCTCATGCCAAAATTCCTTTAATGCTAGAACACTACATTGAGTGAAATGCATGAACCCCTAGTAGAGGCACACCTACTGGTCATCTTCAAGAATGTAGTGAATGACATCATCATGTCCAAACTATCTTATCTAATCCCAACGTCTCTTAGCGAAGCCTTTTCCCAAACAAAGGCATAGATGAGGTAGCCCAAGCCAATAATGACCTAGCCTATGTGGCTTAGCAAAACCAACATGTGCACAAGAAAAATGCAACAGTGGCAATAGTGGCCACAAGCACAAAAGCAACCAACCAAGCCCCAACATCTAGGCAACCTAAGGCCCCAGCTGACAAAGTCACCAAATTTGATGTCAACTCACCTAGATCGGTAGGGGCTACCCTAATGCCCAACTTTGAGCTCAAGGATGACTCAAAGTATACATTGTTACCGATGGAATCCTCTGAACTACTGGAGAAACTCCTAAAATTTAGGAAAATCCAATGCAGATATGTATCAGAGATTGCCTACCAAAAACATGATAGGTACTGCGAACTATTGAGGAACCCCACCTTAGTAGTACCAAACAAGCCCTAAGTCCCACAACAATTCAAGCTGGACCAATACTATTATTAGCACCACATCTCTAGTCGCAAGATGGAAAACTACCATGCTTTGTAGGATCACCTACAAGGAATGATAGAATGAGAACAATTGGTGTTCAATGTAGCAAGCCAATTTGATGCAGATGATGCCCCCAATGTCATAAACTCCATCAGCATAGGTGACGAGTCTAAACCTATGCAACAAACATTTTGATCCACATGCCTCCCAAAAAGGCAAAGATACCCTTAGCCTCTACAAGCAAGAGGCCCTCCTTTGTTATCAAAGTTCCACCTAAGTCATCCACAACACCCTTTATGGTTAGGGTTCCACAACAATCATCTACTAAGATGTTAAACTGGCAACTAAACCAACCATCTGCGAAGACATTGACCTAGCATAATGCAACAACAATAATTTATAAGAAACCTTTTTTCATCAAAGTGCCACAATTAGTTGGCCCTGCAACAACTCCTAAATCATCATTTCTCATAAGGATGTCACAATGTGATGGCCCCTCACCTACCCAAACCCAAATAGTGGGCAATGTCTTAGTATCTCCTCCTTCAAGGGCTAACCCCACTAGTAACCTAGGTAGGCCTAACAAATGGTAACACAAGAAGATGAATGAGAACCTTGCAACCCCCATGGCCAAAGCAAAGGCCATAACTAGTAAGCAGCAACCGATTGCTAGGGCCCCTACCCCAAAGTAAACCAAGAAACCCAAGCCCAAGTCCCCTCTATGAGAGATCCATCTCTCAAGCCAGATGAAGGGAGTCAAGTCCAATATAATGGTTGATGACAAGGACCTCATAGTTACACTAACCTAGGTGATATAAATGCTTAAGGAAAAGAATACAATGTTGAGCTTGTACAACCTAGTCATGACCTCATCTACTTACCACCAAGCATTGCCCTAAATGTTGGCCTCCATTCCTATTATAGAGGAAATCCCTATAGATGAGAACACCATTTGTGTAATGGTGTTGCCCCCTGCACCATAGGAATCAGGTCAACATCAAATGAGGGAAGGTCAATACAGCTCCATTGTCCATTAGCATACATGTTGGGTAGTGCACCATCTGTAAAGTGCATGTTGATGATTGTGCAGCAACAAACGTAGTCTTGTACTCCATCATCAACAAGCTATTCTTGCTAGAATAAATTAGGCCAATCAAAACCATGTGTCTAAAATCCTTTAATAGATCATGCGTCATTGTTAAGGGTACAATCAACATAGCCTTCGTGGTAGGAGAGCAATTCCCCACTAGCACAAATTTCACTATCATAGAGGACATGCTAGGCTTCAACCTAATCCTAGGTAGGCCTTGGCTAGCCCAACTATAGGCTATCTCCTCTCCCATCCATCAAGAAATCCACCTTCCATACGAAGGTGGTCAAGTTATCATCCATGATGATAACGTCCCCCCTCTAGATACCCACAACATAGACATGGAACAAGTGTTAGAGGTGGAGTTTCTTGGTGGTACACCTACAGCAGCCAATGAAACACCTAAGGCTAACACACTTGAATGAGTGGTTGAGGTCAACAACCTCCTAGAGGATCCTAAGCCTTACACCCCCCGTAATCCACACCCAGTTACGAAGCAACTATGTGACCAAGACTTTCCCTTGGCCAAAAACATGCTAAGTGCCTACTTACCCTTTGCCTCCATGGGACATGCATTTTTGATTTTTTCTTGCATTACATTTGTTCATGCACTTACATTTCACCTACTTGTCTAGTTTACATACTGCTTCTCTTTGTTTATGAATTTCTACTTTGTTTACACATCCATCTACTTAGCTTATGCATTACATTTGAAAAACATCAAAAACACATTAAACAAGAAATCATACAACTACAAAAAAACATCGTCCAAAAAGGCCTTAAACTAGAAATGGCCCAAAATGGCCTTAAATTACTATTGTGGCCCAAAAAGGCCTTAAATTAGCCCACTGGCTAGAATGGCCTAAAATTATTACTTTTGACATTGATTTCCTTTCATTTGTGTATTTTAACTTTGTTTATGATAGGTTCCACTTGATGTTATTTTTCTAGTTTAGTTTTGCAAGATCTTATAGGCACACAGCATGAGTACACATGTAGCATCACACCTCACATAAGCAAGATAAGCACTCATCTACCATGACATAAAAAAATAGTACTGATAGTCTGCTATGACTATAAACTAATGTCATAGTCTGCTATGACTATAAACTAGCATAGATCATCCTTGGGTCATGACGTTAAACTGGCACAACATCCATCATTTTCTATGACATGAAACTATCACCTAGTAGTCTATTAGGACTATAAACTAGCACGTCATGGTTTTCCAAGATATTAAACCAGGTTCATGGTTTGCAAGGACTTTAAATTAACATGTTTCTAATCTTTTAGAGCACTTTCTATTGGTGAAACCCTTGGGGAACTTGCAGCATCATCGCTTCCCACCATTCTACTAATCTTTTGGAGCACCTACTATTGGTGTGACCTTTGGAGGACTCGTAGCATCATCACCCTAGCACTTTCACTAACTTCTTGAGCATTTGCAAGTAGTATAGCATTTGACACATTTGCAACATCTTCAAAGACAACACTTGTAGCATCTCCACATCTAGCATTTGGTTTTCATTTCATGTTGTTTGGTCTCCTTCTCTTCTTGCAGTTGTGTTTGCAGGATGAAGCCCCCAAAGGCGATCATGCAAAGATGCATGTCATCATAGTCGCAAGTTGCCACATTGCTTTGATATGCATGATTGAACTAGTTAAGCCACTCAAGAGTGTACATCCCCCTCATTCCATCATAGTCTACGTGCATTCACTCCTTCATCCCAATAGCCTCTCATCCTTTGCATACTCATGATTGCACATCCCTTTAATGCATACGCACTGCGACACATATGCCATTATCCTTATGTTAACAATAGAACCCATGGTGGATGTAATGTAACTTCTCCTATGGGGATCCTCTGTTGGTTGGTTAAGACCCAAGTAGATATAACGCACCTCATCCATGGGAGGAAACACCTGTCCTGTAGACATGACATGGTTGCATCAAAGTAAAGCACATTTACTCGATCGCCCACACCTTGCAGCTAGCATTTAGCAGTAAGCTGAACCCAACAGAGGTTCGTCTCACAACAAAAAAGAGAGTAAAAAATACACAAGTAAAAGAAAAAGAAAAGAGAAAAAAATGAACAAGCAAGAAAAAAGAGAAAAAAATGAATAAGGAAAAAAAAGAGTAAAAAATGAACAAGCAAAAAAAAAAGGAGAATGAGAAAATCACATCCCCAAACAAATTGACAACATTGTAGCTTCACAATCGGCCCTACCTTGGATTGACTTTGACTCTTTCATGAGCACTCCAATGAGAGATTAATGTTTCAAGGGCAAGCCACCCTCATGCCCTGATCACTATNTAGATTAATGTTTCAAGGGCAAGCCACCCTCATGCCCTGATCACTATCAGTTATGTTGACTTTGGATTCACATCATCATATACTATTTGCATTTTATCTCCATTGTTTGCATTTTGTCTCCTAGTTTACATCTCATCTTTCTAGCACATTGCCTACACCCTTTGCGTCAGCATACCCTTACCCATAGCACTCTTGAATATGGTGGAATAGCACCTGATCAAGTATTGTCAAATGATGTTGGTGCTACAGTTTTTTTGGTGTTTTGGATTCTCTATTGATGTCCCTCAGGCCACTCCTCCAGATGTCAACAAAGAGGGTGCAATGAAACACCACCAATTTTGGGCTTCAGCACTTTAACTACAAATTTTTCTAAGTGTTAGTGCTACACTCCCTAGTGTAGCCAGCATAACATGCATCAGGGCTTGTTTTGCTAGATTTTCTAAGTGTCAAAACTTGGCAATTTTTTCTAAGTGTTAGTGCAATGCTTCCTAGCGTAACTAGTGTAGCATGCATTAGGGCCTATTTTTCCAGATTTTCTAAGTGTCAAAACTTGGCAAATTTTTCTAAGTATTANTAGATTTTCTAAGTGTCAAAACTTGGCAAATTTTTCTAAGTATTAGTGCTACGCTTCCTAGCATAACCAGCGTAACATGCATTATGGCCTATTTTGCCAGATTTTCTAAGTGTTGATAGGAATTGCATGAAAAGTTTTTAGTAAGTATTGTGCTATGCTATCACTTTTCTTACTATTCTTTAGAGTGTAGCCAGTGTAGCACACACTTCCATGGCTACTTTACTTAAGTGCCAAGTTAGAAATTTTCAAGATGGCTTGGGATGGAAAAAAAAGTTCAACAAATTTTATATCTCTTGGGTTGCTATGCTCTAGAGCATAGCATATGTTTTAGTTGCCAATTTTTCCTAACTATTAGGCAAGAAGCTATTAAGCTAGCTTAGCATAGAAGAGGCACTTGGTATATTCTCTAACTCATGGTGCTACACTCCCTGCTATGCTTTAGAGTGTAGCTAGTGTAGTAAGAACAAGGATTGTAATTTTTACTAGATTCTTCTATGTGTCCATGTTATGCCCTATCCTCAGGGAGCATCCTGTGTCCCACATGTAACATGGGTGAGTGTAGCAGCCAGAGTGAGAAAATTTTTTGAACTTTTCTTGGTCACCTTCAAACTTGGAAAATATTTTAAATTTTTCTTATAGTTCCACCTACCATACTACCACATGGCACTCAACCTCATTTTGAGCTAACCCTAGCCCTATAAATACCCTTGGACTCCCTATGTTTTAATGGTTGGTAGTTGGTACTTTCATTTGGCATTTGGCATTTTGGCATCTTGGCAGTTAGCTCCATGGATGAATGAGACCCAGACCACACCACATCAGCAAAGAAGCATAGCTACACAACATGGTATACCATGGCTCCATTGTAGCCCTACATTACATAGTACACCACAGCCTCATTGCAACCCTATAGAACACAACAAAATACACTACAACGACCATCCTAGTAGGCAAGATTAATCATGGTGAGTGTCAAACTTCATGACCCAACACCACTAAGACTGTGACTATGCTTCCACTGTGCTTGTTGTACACTGTGTACCTTCTGAGACCCCTTTGGAGTTAGCTACTCTTCCATTTGGGGTGGTGCTCCATTTCTCTCTCTAATTTCTAGCATTTTCTTGTGTCTTTTCACATTTTTTCATACATCATCATGCTATACTACACTCAGGTAGTAGTCTCCATGGGTTGACATCCTCATTTTTTTCAAAACCCTTGGCTATGCTTGCCCCAATTCCATGGCTATGCTCTACACTTAGCACCCTGAAACATCACTCTAACACTTAGCACTATTTCACAGTGTTTGCATTTACATTTTGGCTTGCCATGCCACCACCAGTTGCACTCAATACCTTGGTTGTAGTCGACAAAGTCCCTATTTAATGAACAAGATCATGCAAGGCACTCTACCTCCATTTTCTAGCAAGGTGCTTGTATGGAGGCAAGGTTAAGTTGTGTCCTTACGAACCCCTCAGTGTTCCAACCATCAATGTTTTTGGTCATTATATAATCTACTTTAGAATTATTAGTATTAGAGCTCTTTGTATTGAGTTTTATGTTTATTGTTGCTTAGAATTGGCTGAGGATTTTATCAGTTTCATATGACACATAAGAAGAAACAAGTGTAAGCATTGAATAGAGACAAGGAGAACATGAAGTATTCTTTCTAGATGATTATTGTTTGGTTGGATGAAATTAGTGAAAAATTACATAGAAACACTAGTCCTAACCATATTTTGACATAGAGAGATGATGAGAATGCACGTTCAAATGAAAATGTTTCATAACTAGGAGGAGAGAGAGCATATGAAGAGGAAGGATAATCCAGCTATGCGAATGTAGGAACCTATTAGCCAAGGATTCTAATAGGATGGAATGCTATTTATTAGATGATAATTTTGAGGGCTTTAATGATAATAAATACTTCTTCTCCAAGAAACCTTGATAAGGAAATTAAGAAAATTCTTGCTAGAGCATTTAGAAATGCTGCAAAACTTTTGTATGTGGACTTGAAGATTTTGAATGGTGTAGATGGTACCAATGCTTTTGTGAGTTGGATGAAGATAATTGAAGGAGGTACCAAATAAATTGATGGTACCAATTTTTTAATCTATATTAGAAGGTATGGCTTCTACTTGATGGAAAAAAGCAGCTCCAAGATTATTAAAGATAAAACAATCAATACATTAGAGATTAGGATTTGATGAAATGTAGGTTTAAAAGGAAATTTGAATAGTCTTGTTAGAGATAAGATACTATTATGAAGTTAAAATTCTTAAGGAAAGGTGATAGGGATGTCAAAGAATTCCACATCAAATTTGATGATCTATTCCATTAAGCTAAGGTAAACTAGGAAGAATATGAATAGGTTTCAATCTTGTTAGGTCATCTCAAAATGGGATACCAATAGGAGTTATTTTTTTATGAGCTTCAAATTCTTTATGAGGCTTCTGATTTTCCACTCAAGTTTGAGAAGAAATTAAGTGGATTAAAAAACAATTGTAAACAAGCTTCCAAGGAAAAGGGGAAGGAATCTAAATCTTAAAAAGCACCCAAGTTCAAATCTAAAAACATGGATGACAACCATGATAAGAAGACTAAAAGAGGATATGAGAAGGAAAAAATCAAGAAGGAACAAGGTAAGGGAGAAAGGGATAAATGCTGTATCTTATCAAAAAACCACTGTTTTAATGTAGAAAATGTAGACACAAGAAATGAAAATGTCCACTTCATAAGGCAAAAAAGTTTAAGGATGTGCAAACTATGGAGGTGAAAGAAACATCAAGCCAAGTTATTTAGAGAGGTAATCCTAATGCTACAAAAATTAAGAATATTTTTGAATTATATTATTTTGTTTTTATGAGGAATGTAAATAGACAAGAACACCTTAATAGAAAATTTTTATTTTTAATTGGGACTAGATGTTTTCTTAGTGAGGAATGAATTCATGTTTTGATTCATAGGCAAGTCCAAGAAAATGTTATTTCTTCTAGGATAGTTTCTAGATTAGGATTTTTAACTAATTCTCATCCTAGACCTTATAAAGTGCATTGGTTATCTACAGATTTTATTCAAGGGGTGAGGGAACAATGTACTTTGAAATTTAAAATTGGAGGTTTTAATGATGTTGTAAAATGTGATGTGCTTTCAATAGATTTTGATGATATAATTCTTGATAGACCTTGGAAACTTGACATGATGCTCAGTTTAACGGAGCAAGAAATGTGTGGAGTGTAGCTAGACTTGAGGAAATCCATAAGTTAACTCCCATGATAGTTGAATAAGTGAGGTAGCAAAGTTCACTTAATGTTTTATTAATCCTTCTTGAAGATAGATATTATATTAAGAAATATGATGAAATGAGTTTTGGTTTTATTGTTATGATAAAAACTGCTACTAACTATGATGATATGCAAGCTGAACTTCCTACAGATGTCCTAGGTTTGAAAGAGAAAATTTTTAAGGTGTTTAATGGGAAATTGGATGGACTACTACTGATGAGGAATCTACAGCATTAGATTGATTTTATTCCAAGTGCTACCATTTCAAATAAGAGGTATTATTAGATGGTACCAAATCAAAAGGTTGAATTAGAAAGACAAGTAGAGAAGTTACTTGCAAATGTCTTCGTGAGGGAATCCATTTCACCTTATTCAATTCCAATAGTACTAGTGTCAAAGAAAGGAAACAATGAATGGAGGATATCCATTAATTCTAGGGTAGTAAATAGGATAATACTAAGATATAGGTTTCCTAGTCCAAGGATGAATGATATCCTTGATGCCCTTATCCATGCTCAAATTTTTAACAAAATATATTTGAAGAGTGTATACCATCAAATCAAAATTAGGCCTTGTGATGAGTGGAAGAAAACTTTATAGATATTGGATGGATTATTTGAGTGATTGGTTCTGTCATTTAGGCTCACAAATTCACCTACTACATTCATGATGTTGATGAATGATGCATTGAATCACTTGATTGATAAGTGTTGTATTTTTTGTAAGACATGAAAAATTTGTTGCTAGAAAACTAATATTCTAAGAGTAAAATAGTTTGACCTTGCATCCCACATGCCTAAAAAAATAAATTCAAAGCATCCTAAATGGTTCAACAAGTTTCTTAGGAACATAAAACACTATTAACAACATATTTAATGATAATAGAAAATTAAAAAATTTTAGTGTGCAAGACCTCAAAAAAATCATGAAAATAGAGTAAATACTAGCAAAGCAAGAGTTGCAAACTTTGTATTAATTATGAGAAAATATTGTTCATATAGATTTTGGAGAATACAAAGTATTTTTAAAATGTAGTATAGATGGTAGGCTATGTGTCATGCTTAATTTGTACTAATCTCCCAATCTATCTATGGAATAAATGCTATTGTTGTGGGACTATGAAAATTTGTGCTTAAAAGAAGCTATTGTGGTAGCTACAAAATCCACAACTTTGTCTTACACTTTCTGCTTTGGGGAAATTTGATCTATCAAAAAATATTAGAATTGGCTATAAATCTAGCTTAAGTAGGTAATAATCTACATTAGTTATAGTTTCATACACTCACATGAGCATTATAAGCTATGTGTAACATAAGTACATAGCTTATAAGCCTGCGTATTTGGCTTTTAGGTTGAAATTCTAGCATATTTAGCATTTTCACACCTAAAATTCTAGTGTAAGAAACTCTAGTATAAAAGAGTTTGTCGATGAAATGTCTTTACATTTTGGATCCCTTATAAGTTAGCTTAAATGATGTTTATAGCTTATATGCTATAAATTCATTTTTACATATTAACAATTGCTATAATTTTAGCCAAAATGAGATCATCGAGTGGGATATTTGGCTATAATGTCTTATCATTGCAAATTTGGCTATAACATATTATCATGCAAAAATTGGGAATTTTCCTTGAGGTGTTTCAGTGACCCCTCCTTATTGATGTTTTGAGGATTGACTTAAGAGACATCAACAAAGAATGCAAAACACCATTGTAAATGCATCACTAATACTTTCCCTCCACACTTGATTCGATAGATATCAAACCATGCCAAGGAGTGCTCATGATGATGAGATAAGGTCATGATAGGATGTGTTACATTTAGGAAATTTGAGCATGAAGCATGCTGGAGAATATATCATAAGACCATGGTATATGAATGTCAAACATAGGTTTCCAATGTCAATAAGGTATGGAAGGGTATAATTTGGCTATGGGGAGTGTCTATGCATAGGGGGTGATGGAAGTGATGTGAGGTAAGCATTGTTCAAAAGATTAAACAAGCTAACTGCATATCATGTATTGAGGTCATCTGATAACTCACCATTGCAATGAGTCACATTTTTGTGGTGACTTCAAGCTTTATCTTGCAAACAAAACTAAAATTAGATGAGAAAAAAATTCAAGGTGTATGTGTAATTACAAGAATTTGCATAAGGCCATATGAGTTAGTAGGCAGATGCAAGCTGTAATTATTTAAAATGAATAGATACAAGAGAGATCTGTAGTTTGTTCCATAGATTGTACAAATTTTGTAATCTCTTATGATGCTAGAAAGAATTGTAAGGTAATGCAGGATTAGTTGTTGAAGACAATCATAGTTTTCAACATTGGTTACATGTGAAAACTTGTAAACAATGACAAACAAAGGCTACAAGCAAATGGGTCAGTGTTAGATGTAATATGATTTGAGATAGGAATGGTTGACTGGGTTGACCAATTCATTCCCATCAAATTGTACTAGTTTGAATGATTTTTTGCCATTGACTTTGGTGACTAAGAAAGGTTCTTTCCAATTGGTCAAGAACTTTTTTGCATGTTCATGAGTGGCCTTGACGACAAGGTCTCCTTCCTTGACTTTTCACTTGTTAGGATCATGATTGTATAGTTATTTCTACCTATCTTGATATTGTTTGATGTTGGCAAGCATGTGCATCTTTTTTTCCTCCACCAAATCAATATTAATGGTATCATAGCTCCTCATTCTATTTATCATTTATGAAGTGAGAAAAAGCTACCCTTAAGGATGAAACCTATAATTTAAGAGGTAAAATAGCTTCAGGTCCCTAAACAAGCCTATATGGTGTGGCTTTAGTTATAGTTGTAAAGGTTGTCCTATAAGCCCAAAGTATGTACAATAGTTGTTCGTGCCATCTGGATTTACCATTACTTAGCATCTTCTTTAAAAGCTTAATGATTACTTTGTTGGTGCCTTCATCTTGGCCATTGTCTTGTAGGTAGTTTGGTGACAAAAAGGAATGTTTAATGTTTAGTTGTTGACAAAAGGTTTGCATTCTCTGGCTATTAAACTATGGTCCAATATCCATAAATATGGTTAAAGGTAATCCAAAATGAAACAAAATATTATCTAATATGAATTTATAGACTTTCTAAGCCATTGTTTTCCTTAAAATAATAGCTTCAACCCACTTAGTAAAGTATTTGGTTATGGTGATGATGAAGCTATGTCCTATAGAAGACTTGGGTGTTATGTCTCCAATGATATTAATATCCCACCTTTGAAATGATCATGTAATATGCGTGGTGTGCAAATCAGTTAGTAACACATGTTTCAAGTTGCTATACTATTAACTTGTATTATAAGTTTTGAATTTTTGCAAGAAATTACTTTTCATATAGGTCCAATAGTATCTTAATTGTCTAACCTTTGTATCCATGGCTCATGATCCTATATGTATTCCACATATGCCTTCATGCACCTATTCAAGAACCTTATGAGCTTCCACTTTGCTCAAGCATACTAACAATATCCCATCATAGGACCTTTAACATGATGTGTTATCAACTATGATGACATACTCTTTTGATTGTTTATCTATAACATCCTTTTAAAGGGTAGTTAGGTTTTGTGAAGGTTCACCATGAATTAGGTAAAACATGATATCATCATACCACTCTTATTGGAAAACATTATCAATTATGGCTATAGATATACCTTTAGTATTCTGCATGATGGAAAGAGCACAATTTTTTGTTAAGGAAGGCAACTTGCTAAGCACATTAGGCATTACACTTACGGCCAAGTTTATAATGGCATTAGCTAGAGTTTTTTCAGTTTAGAAAATGTGTTGAATATAAGCATTTGTAAACTAATAGATTAAATTTTTGGCTAGGTCATAGGAAGGTTGTAGATGTTTGGCTTTACATGCATAGACATTAGTTACCTAGTTAACCACTAGTTGTAAATCACCTTTTATCATCAAACATGTAGTCCCATGGTTGCAAGCTACCATCATTCCTCTAATTAATCCTTCATATTTGGCTACATTATTGGTACATGGAAATTAAAAATGATAGGTGAATGGTAAGATCTTACCAAAGGGTAAAGTTATGATGAAAGCAATGTTGGCCCCATATGTAGTTAAAGCTCTATAAAAGTGCATGATGACCTCATAACCCTTGCGTGATTTGGAAATAATGTTAACATGCTCATTAAGAAATTTAGGGTCTATATCTACATTATTCTTAATTGAGAAATTTGTAAGTTGTGAAGTTATAGCTTGACCTTTTATTGAGGCTTGAGAGATGTAGTGTAGGTTAAACTCTGCTATTATGGCCTTCAATCAAGCTATTTGGCTACTCTCATAAATGTTGGTCATTATGCCTCTCAACACATTATCCTTGCATATAACACTAACCTAGCTCCTAAAGAGATAGTGTTTCCACTTCTTTAAAGAGAATAATGGGACTAGGTAATGTTTTTCAACCTCATTATATTGGATCTTGTAAGCTACTAATGCATGGATCAAGTAATAGATAGGAAGCTTTGCTCCATCATCTCATTTTTTATACAATAGAGAGGCTATAAATGCATGTGAGATTGTAAGGTAAATGTAAAATGGTTTGTCCTCTTCTAGTTGATACATAGTAGGAAGTTGACCAAACTCTTCCTTAATGTCATTGAAGGCATTTTGGCATTGGTTTGTCCACTCATAATGGACTCCATTCTTAACCAAGTGGTGCATAGGTTGTAACTTATCTATGAGGATTGAGGATAAATTGTAATCAACCTTGTAATCCATGTAACTCCTTAAGGTTACTAGGCACTACCATGTTTGTTATGGCCTTAACCTTGTTAGAATCAACATGTATTCCTACTTTAGATACTATGAAACCAAGCTTCTCACTAGTTTTAATGTCAGGCATATTTCTTAGGGTTGATTTTTAGCTGATGTTTGAGGAATAATTGGAGCACTAAGTTCAAATCACATGCATGATCATTGACAAACATGGACTTGATAACTATATCATAAACATAATCATTAAGCAATCCTAGCATATAGTCACTAAATATATAGGTCATTCCTTGTTGATAGATTACACCCATGTTCTTTAGATTGAATTGAATAATGATGTAACGAAAGCTTCCCAAAGGGATCATGAAGGTCATGAAAAACTAATGCTCTGGGTTAATCCTAAGAACCCATCCATAAAGAGAAACAAGGCATGTCCAAACATGATATCAATAAGTTGATCAATACTAGACAAACGAAAATCATCTTTAATTATTTCCTTTTTTAGATCATGGAAATTGATGTAAATGTGAATGATCCCATTTTCTTGGGAACAAACACTATGTTAAATATCAAATTAGCATAATTAATAGCTTGAATAAAACCATCTTGGTAGAGTTTCTTAACTTTGCTTAACAAGCTTAATATTAAGATCAACTATGATTTTGTGTTAAACTAATCTTGGATCTAGCCCTGACATATCTTCATAAGACCAAGCAAAGGATTTGATGTTATCTTGAAGGACCTTGGTGATATCTTAGATCCTCTATGGTTCTACTGAGGAACTTAGTTTTAATGTTTTCTCCTTACAAGAATGGGTTGTGACTAGAATTTCAACTAGAGAGTCCTTAGTCGTGTCACTAGCTTCTAAATGACTATGGATTCAGGCCATTCTAGAGATTTTTCCATTGAGGCTATGTAGTCAAACCTATTCATAGGCTTAATATTTAGGCATTCTAAGTTAATTTATCATGTGACATTACCATGAGTTCCTTTCAAGTCCAAAGGTAGGCTAATTTGTTCCCATGTATTCACGTTTGACCCTACATGTTAACAAAAGCATGTTACATAGCATTTATGTAATAGAATTGCTAAATAATGCTAAAAATAGGTAAAAATACTATAATAATAGATATAATAGGTCATATTAAAGTCAAAACAAGGTAGAATAGGGATAATTGAGGTAGAGTAATGAAACACCCCAAAATTTGAAGGCATGCTTGCTTCACTAGGCCTTTGCAATTCACACAACATCATAGTAGTTCTTCAGGAGATGGATGCTCTGATGTTCAGACTATCTACTTTAGCAAGTTTTCTAAGTCAAGAAGTTTCACTACTATATGCTATGCTATGCAGCATAGTGAACTTCAGAAGACATTTTTAGGAGCACAGTGCTATGCTATGGTGTGCTACGTAGTATAGTGTAGCATAGCAAGCTAGACAATTAGTCCCCTCGCCTGACTTCAAGTTCTTTAGTAATGTCTCCTTCCGTTAGAAAGTGGCAAACTTGGAAAAAATATGGTCATGTCTACAACTACGCTACACTAAGCTACATGGTGGAGCGAGGCATAGTAATTATACAGAAGTGACAGAAGACATCTCAAAGCATAGGATCGGCAAGTTCGCAAGCTTCGTAGTGCAAGAGTCAAAGGTTGTAGATCGACAACGTTTTTGCAACTAAGGACAGCTTCTACGCTATGATACGCTACATAGCGTATCATAGTGTAGCAAATCTATGACATGCAGCAAGACACAACACAAGTTCATTGCTTCAACCTAGTGGCTACGCTATGCTGCGTAGTGTAGCATAGTGTAACAAGATGCTATGCCATGCCAAACATGCTACACTACAAAGCATAGCAAAATGTGGAAGGTAGTTCTGCGACATCAATGCACTTCACCTAATCTCATCATTGCTCTGATAGAAAAATTACAATGTGGCAATTTCATAATTATAGCATGGTAGGCTCACCCAATGATCATGCAGGCATGTGCAGCATAGACATATCAGCGCAAGTCCAGGGCACATGGCATCCAAATCGGCTCTTTAACTTGCGCTTGGTCCTATAAATACTCCAATGAGTGATGCTTTAAGGGTATCTTTTTTTTTGAACGTTTCAATCCAAGGGACATCTTTGCAACTTTTCAATCCCCAATCTATTTTCTTAGCAATTTGGTCGACTAACAGTCTGGTTGGCTGACAAGAAAAAAGCTGGCATTGTAATCTCAAGCATTGTAAGCTTTCTGTTTGACCTTGTAAACAGTTAGCGCTTTTAGTTGGGATCATGTCCTATTCTTTTCTACCGCCTTGCTAGCACTTTGCATTGTTGACAACTAAGCCCGCATTCAAATGCACAGCCGTCTCGTTCTACATGTCTTGGTTACTCTCAAGATCTTTGCACTTCCCAGCGCTGTGCAACTGATTGTATCCATCTTGACAGAGCGAGGTCATAGCTTCAAAGCGGTGCATTTTTCTAACTGCATTTTACATTATCTCCTATTTACTATTGCATTTTACATTGTTTATTATTTCCTCTATTGCATTTTACACTATCTTTTGTTTCCTCTACATTTAAGCATTACTTCGCACTATAAGTCTCGTTTTCAAATTACATGTTGCAAAAGGTTATATTAACACTAACTAAGTTCCTATCTGATTGACCAGACCATTCAAGGTGCCCTCTTTCCATCACAATCTAGCACAACCCTCCCGCAGAAATGGTGTTAAGACTTTCTGCAACCGATGGCCCCTCAACATTTTTTTTCCAGCCGCCGATGTTTTCAGTTGCTACAAGTAAGATTGTAACATGGGCAATAAGGGTCATAAAAGGTAGTTTGGGGTGGAACAAGGTAAAATGATGCCAAATGATGTAGAATAAGGTTGGAGTAGGGTCAATTAAGGATAAAACCATGCAAAAATGATACAAAATTATGTTCAAATGACAACAAAACATGAGCTGTGAGGTGCCCCTATGCCCAACCATACAAATCACAAGTGTTCATGAATAATTCGATTAAATTCCATGGAATTTATCATTTTCAGTGCACTAGATTTCTAGGAAGTGAACCTTACCTTAACATTAATAATTGTCTTCAAAATTACACTTATGATGTACACTGGTATGATTAAGTGTAACTAAGATATCTGATTTTTCTTGTTTTGTATTTCATGATTTTGGTGTTGAAAGGAAGATAAAAGTGATTGGATTAACTAGTTTTAATTAACTAAGTAAGTAGCATCTAACTAATCCTAACATAAGCATCTTATCCCACTTTCTGTACAAGTCTTGAACCCACATATCCACTACTAGGCAACCAAGTGCTACGCTACTATGCATACCAAGCAATAACACTACTAGGATTACCAAGCGAATACGTGTTATGCTCAAAGTGTTCATATTTATGAGTGTAATCTATCTTGCTTAATTACCTCATTAACTTAATTTATTGAAAAAATTTAATAAATACTTAGAAGAATTTAACAAATAATTAAGAACATTAAATGCATAAATAAAATATTTTACCTATACAAAGTGTTGTAAAATTTATCAAAAAGCTCATCTTTATTACTACACACACTATCATGCTCAGGTACAACAATGCTCAAATAAAGATTTGTACACTCAATGACTCCTTTTGTAAGCACTCAAGAGAAAAATTTTAACTTTTAAATGGAAAAACCACAAGAGCTTCACTACAACTACAATCTCTCATCCCATAAATGTGACTGGTAGGCATGTATTTATAGCTAAAAACTGACACTACGTCGATGGGGCCTCATCAACGAGGCCTAGTTGATGAAGCCTTGATAATGCAACTAATTGAATGTGACTCATCATACTCCCACAACTAAATGAAAACTCATCCTTGAGTTCTTTTACAAAATTGGGAAGGTATGGGATTATTGATTGACTTTCTGCAAACAAAATAAATTGATTGACTTGACAAAAAATGGAGTACCCAAGTGTATGGATCAACACATTATAAAATAATGATGGCGTTTAGGACATAAAATTGAATACCATGATACAACTCTTCAAAATTAGACAACATGTTCCTTGATGGCATGAAATTGGATGGATAAGATCATACAGTCCCAAGTGGTGGTGGCTCCTAAGGCTTCAAGGGACCTTGCTCGACTTCATGCATGGATAGTAGTCAAGGTGGTTGCAGCTATCTTGCTACTATTGCAACTTTAGGCAAGAGGTGAAAAGCATCTATCAATGCTTTCATTTTCTCTTTCTTGCTTCTAGGATCATGCACCATCCATGTAACTTTGGCAATGTCGGTTGGCACCGACACATCCCAAGGACATGGGATTGTTAGAAATAACTCCTTTGCATTAATAAACCAAGTAGTGAACTATTTGTGTTAAATGTCGAACACCCTAACCATGTCCCTTAGCTCCTATTAGTCATTCATCTATTTGGCTAGGTACTTAATGATTCATCATTGATCTTTGAATCATGCTTTGAGAACTTTGGGTTCACCGTTTGCAATCTCAAGCTTCTACTTATCATCTTTGTGGTGCTTGAACTCAGCCTCATATAATAGATATGAGTTAGCCACTTGCCTTTTTAAGTTTGATCACAGTTGTCTAGCAGTCAACATTGCCAGGTTTGTGTAATGGAGATTGGCCAACTCCATATATTATAGCATTTCCTCAATTTGCAACTCTTTTAAGTGGATCTTCACTTTGTTGTAGGTGTTGATCCCATCAACAATGGGTTGCTAGACTTCTCTGCCTTGTTGGAGTTGCTATAGGGCTTCATTTATTTTTTCCTTCACCATCTAAATGTGTTTTTTGTTAACTTCATTTTGCAATTCAACCTAGTCTCTATAGTGATTCTTCACCAATTCAAACTTGAAGACCTCATTCTTCCAAGTGGTGATCTCGATGATAGACTTCTAGTGCAAGGCATGCAGTTTTTGCATTGATATATTTTGATTTTCTATGACCAATCTCCTCAATTTAGTGTTCACCTTGGCAATTTTCTCTTACTGTTGATGAATCAATTCTTACATTTGTTCCTTCTAAGAATCAACATTGCGTAGGCGATAATTCTGTGTAGTTAAGGTCTCGTTCTCCTAGCGCATCTATGTCAAGTCATTTTGAATTGAATATGTTTTTTTTTTAGCTGTGGACTAGTTGAAGATGGTTGTCACTTTCTCCTCCTTAGCCTTTTAGAATCTTTCAGGAAGCTATTTGAAAGCTTTTTCTCTTGTTACTATTGGGCTAAGAATTGCAAGATCAATAAGTCAGGCACATAGTTTGGCAATCTCCAAAGCCAAGCATTGATTTGATTTCTAGGTCATTTTGTGTTTCCCCTATAGAATAATGCAATTGCCCCTTAAATTTATTAGCTTTAACTAGGTTGCAGTGATTTCTTTCAAAAAATCAAAGATATCTGAAACACCACAAAATTTTAGCTTTAACATTTTGAAACAAGGAAGACTCAAGCCCCTTTCGGCATTTAGGAGGAAAAACTTGAATAAGGCATGGAACTCACACCTAGCTTGCGCATGCAGTCAAGCTAGCTTTCCCTCAATGTGACCAACCCTGACAACTTCCAAATCAGGTCAAAATGATACTAATTTGAATGGAAAGATCCCCTTGGGGCCCATTGATGACTACTCCAAGTTTCACCATCCAGAACCTAAGATTTCAAGTCAAAATCACATGAATCTTGCTACTTACACTGAGGTCATGCTGAAGTCACGTTGCCCAACGTGAGTACAGTGTGAGTACAGCATGACCAACTTTCAAAGCCCTAAAACCAAGTCCAAATAGTCTGAATTCAAGCACGCAGACTCCCCTTGAGCTTCATTGATGTTCATTGCAGCTCTCAACCTCCAGAACCTTAAAAATTATGCTCAAAATCACATAATTTGTTTACTCATGCCCAGGTCATGATAGGGTCACACTGGGGTCACACTAGAGCATTATCCCAATATGAGCAAATAAAAACATATTAAATCAAGTAGTTCCAAGCATAATTTTCAGCATCAACTCAACCCCCAAGGACAGGCAACAGTTCTACTTGTTCACAAGCTCTAGAAAATCAAAATTCGAGCATGAAACACGACATTTTGACTTGGTCATGCTAAGGTCATGCTGACAGCATGAGCCTAGCATGACCTATCAAAAGTAGCTCAAATCAACATAAGAACATACTCAAATTTAGCATCCAGGCCACCATGGATAGCAGGCAATAGTTTTACTTCAAAGAACAGGCATCAGAGGTCAAGATACAACTCAAAATGTGTCACTTCTAGTTGGTGACGTTGAGGTCACGCTGAGGTTACACTGGCAACATGATCCTCGCATGAGAACCAGTCATGACCAAGAAAAAGCACTTTCAATGCATGCTAAGGACACGCCAGGACCAAATCAACTCACACTGGGAGCCCTGGTGAAGTAGAGACGCATCAAACAACCACCGAACCACTGAAATCGACACCCTACTGTAGTTGATTGAAGAGACCATGATGTTTCAAGTGAGCCGAGGTTAATCCCTCTTGGAATTCATTGTAAATTTTCATTGTAAGCTTCACCATTTTTGAGCTTGTCAAGCTCTTACGCTACTTCCAAGAGCATAAGCTAGCTTGCATTGTAAGATATAGTGCACTTGGTCTAGAACGTAGTCTACATATGTACACCTATCACGTGATCGATTTTTTGTGGATCTTACAGCCATTGACCTCATTCATGAATGCTAATCTCGAGCCTAGAAAAATGTATAAATACCCTATTCATTGACATAAATGAGGTTAAAAAAATTTGACAAAAAAAACCAGTAATCCTGAGCCCAGATGCACCTGATTACTAGTGCCTGCAAACACCACACATCGGAGCTTAATGTCTAACCTGTAATCCAAACACGCAACTACATTTTGACAGGTGCACATTTTGTTAATTGATACAACATAGTTTCATTGTTCCTTCCATTGTGCTATTCTAGTTCATTGTCTACATTATTCCATTTTATTGCATGTTTCTACAATACATTCTCTGTACTTTTACATGCTATATTTCACATTTATGTTTCATTGCATTACGCTCTTCATTTTACATTTTGTAATGATAACCCCATCACAGGCCATAGCGTATGCTTGGGAAAGTCCTTAGTTGATCTATGTGCAGACCATCCAAGGCACTATGCCTTCGTTTTTCCAACTTGCCCTCACATGAAGGCAGGGTCATCTGTATCTCTCCAGAGATCTTTTGGTGTACGTTTTCTTCTAGCCTTACACCGATGATTTTGGACAGTATACTCACTATGTGGACTATTAAGGTTAGAGGTAAAGAAAGATTGTGATGCATTGTTATTCTTTCTTAACCTGCCACAATGAGATAAATGCCAAGTCAAGGGATACCTATTTGTATAGCTATAGTGCATAGTAAACACTTGTAAAGTGGCAATGATGAAATATGCAAACATTAAATAATTTTGAGCTATGATATAGAGTTTGTAGTTTGCTAGTTTAAGGTCATAGTGGACCTTCTAAAATGCAAAAATTGGAAACTACTAGTTTAAGGTCTTTGCGAACAGCTAACGGGTTATGCCAAAAGTATTAGTTTAAGTTATTTGCAGACTGCTAAAAAGCTATTCTAGCGAAGTTAAAAAGTATTAGTTTAAGGTCTTTGTGAACCACTAACACAATTGAATCTATGCATCAGAACTGCTAGTTTAGGGTCTTTGCAGACTGCTTGCAAGTTGTATCTTGCAAAATCAAATGTCTAGTTTGAGGTGGGTTGAAGTTTTCTGTCGGGCCCACCTAACATGATGCAAACAGTGCTGCTACACTATGACGTGAGTGCTACGCTATATGGAACATCCCACATTAATCGGGGAGAGATAATGGCAAGTTTCTTTTCACCATAATGGTTATAAATAGGGGTTTACCCCTGGTAAACTTGTCATTTTCACCATAAGTGCACAAAGCCCACATCTAGAGCGTAGAGTGATTGTGCCAATGAAGAGCAAGGCGGTTTAGCGTAGCAACTGAGAAAGAACTTGCAATCAAGACGATAGCACCAAAGAGAGAACGCAAACACCTAGCACTCACTAAGGTAGACGAGGTGAAAGACACCCAAGGGCATCTTTCATAGGAGCATGTCGTAGTGCCAGAGGAAACTCCATTGGCTTGGTAAGTTACTACGCTGCCTCTATTTTTTATGCTACTATTATTTCTTTTGTTTTCTTCTTGTTTCTATTTTCATTTTGCAATCTCCATTTTCTATCATTTTTTTGCTATTATTTTGTCCGTTACACTATCATTGTTGCTGATTTGGCCACAACAGTGTATAGATGCTATGCTAAGGTTGCATGTAGCATTGCTTAGACCATCATTTCTATGGTTGTCTTACCACATGGGTTTAGAAAATTCTGGCAACTTGGCATGTAAATAGCGTAGTGTACGACCCTCAGGAGGGTTTGGCCATGCGTATGAGTTTACAGTGTAACATGTGTCTATTGCAGTGTAATACAAATCTTTTGTCAGGAGGCAGATTTGTTGAAATGAGTGCATTGCATTGAATTATTTCTTGTTTAAGAATTTGCATTTAACATTTTCTGTGGTTCTACTGGGCTATTTCCTTGGTATTTCTGCTATGCTATATGCATGGAAAGAGTTATGCTACACTATTTGTAAATGGCTAATATTGCTACGCTATATGCAAACTTCACTCCAGCATGTTGTTAACATTTTCCATTGTATTGTGCAAGGTGATGCTAAGGCTGATTTTGATCATCCTAGAAATTGTGGGGGTCCTGTGCTATCTAAGAGAACCAATGGCCAACGTTCCTCTGCCCCACGCATGTGTGGGACAACAGGTAGTTTGGTTCCAAGAAGGTGCACGGGACTTCCTGAAATCTCTCCTCCATCATTTTAGTATGATCATTTGGTCATACTTATCGAAGGAGGTAGCAGTTGTAATAACAGAAACCCTGTTGCCTAGGCTAAATCCAGGTATTCTGAGATTCCTGACCGATGGAGTAATTAGGAGAGGGTAGGGAGAGGGATCTAGTTAGCACTCAAAAACATTGAGGCATCTGGCTTGAATCTATGAAATGCCCAAATATAATTGCTACCATCAGTACAACATGTTGTTTATTACCCGCCACATGAAAACATGCTTTCAAAATCCACCAGGGACCATTTACTGCATCGACAGGTGAGTTCTGTAAACAGATTCTGCTATGCTATGGAATGCATGCTACGCTAGACCAAAATGTTAATAGTGTATTTTTTGTTATCAGGTTTTTTATCAACAAGGATGGGCTTTACAGTGATACAGATGCGTTGGCTTTGGCACAAATGGCACTATGGGAGTTTTCCTCTGCCGAGAATATGCTCGTGGGTGTCAAAGGCCAATGCACAGGTGAGTACAAAACCTATCTAACTAGGTACTCCCAGTTTTACAATAGGTGTAAGGAGTTGGATTTGCTAGATGGGGATTGGGAATCCTTTAGGATGATCACCATTGAAGATGTATTGGTGGATCTTCTATTGTTCCCATCGCTGTTTAAACTTGGTAAGCTAAACTGTGGGTGTGTTGCCCTTGTTTTTGGTTTTTTTTTCTTTTTACCTTGTCTAAGGTTTTTTTTTAGTTTTCTTATGTGCAAACTACTATAGTGGCAAAGAAATCCCAGGAGGTGACTGTGATCACCTATGGGCATCACAAGGCCAACATATACTTTAAGTATGAGAAGGTGGACGAGACCCAACGTTGGCTCTGCAATAGGATCCCGAAGTCGCTTACCAAAAATATTCAGGATGGTGGGCTCATGGACTTGTTCTTAGTTGTGAACCCAAATGTTCCTACTGCTAGGATGCTTGCCCTTACTGACTCCTTTTCTAAAAATATAGACCGCTTCCGCACACGTGTGCATGGTGTGCAAGTGGTCCTTGAGATCAATGACCAACTATTCTTGGACCTCTTCAGTGTCCCTGTTGATGGTCTCCCGATAGGGACAAGGACCAAAAAGGAGGCGAACCATCAGAGGGACATTGAGGAGTGCCTAGGGGTAGAAAAAGGATGAAAAGGGATCTCCATGGAAGCGATCAAGTCAAAAGAGACTAAAATGGTTTACCCCATCTTCTGTGTCCGCACTTTTCCCAAGCCACTATCCCAAGGCAAGATCATTGGGATTGAGCAAGATTTTGTAATGAGGGAGGTCATGGAAGAGGGGGCCCATTACAACTAGGCCAAGCATCTATGCAAAGTTTTGCAAGCCAAAATGGTCAAGCTTTATAAGAAGCCTGAGTCCTATTTCAATGTGCATCATGCCTTTTTAATAGCTTTCTTGCGGTGGTTTACGGAATTCCTGGTGGTCTGCGAGAATGGAGTGTGGGTTATGCAAGATCATAACCATATTTTCAAACCATCGATTTGCCAAGTATTCCTAACCATCCAAGCCCAGGATCCCCTAGAATCCATCAGGTAGTCATTTTCCATGACGACTAAGGATCGGGTGACCCACAACTTTCTTGGCCACGACAACGTAGGAGATGTGCCCCCTGCTACTACAGGTAGCATATCACAGGGGAAACTTCTCATCATAGAGATGGTGGCTACAAAGTTACGGCATAAGAGATATCTTCTGGCTAAGGAACCTCCCCATCCAGAAAAATAAGGATGGCAGAAATTTTGACTTAAGCTATGTAGAATATAGCCTCCTATTGGTAGATGTCTTTCTCTATGTTTGTTTCTTTGCTAGTTTGGTTAATTCCTGCTACGCTATGCTATGGTAGGTAGCGTAGCATCAAAATTATGTTAACATGCTAAGCCTAATGCAAACTTGCTTTGTTGCCAAAGGAATAAGAAGAAGAAGAAGGCAACGAAGAGATTTTGGCTGCTGAAACAGGGGTACCTAATAAAGATGTGGGGGCCTCAGCCACAGAGGGAAGGACCCTGTCAAGAGAGAATGAGCTCCCATCACAAAGGAAGAAGCTTCTATCTACGAAGAAAATGCTCCTGCTGATGAAGAGGATGTTTCTGTCGATGAGGAGGATTTCCCGACTGATGAGGAGGATACCAACGCCTTAAAAGAAAAGGCTGCAGCGAATAAAGGGAAAGCCTACGTCAACCAGGAAAGGGCCTCTATTGATGATCCCTTTGCTGAATGCATTTCAGCATCAGAGGAACAAATGAATTTGAAGGGTGTTTCCATAGTGTTAAGCCAGCAAGGAGGGGAGCTACAACAAGATGTTGGTGAGTTTAACTGTATATTCAATAGTATGTCGATGGGAAACCCCCCCCCACCCTACTATCACCCTTGAGGGTTTGCTAAGTAGGAGTCCTTACATTGTCATTTCCATTACTCATCAGCTTTATTATAGTCCATCTCTATCATAACTGATGCATTTGGTTATATGACAGACACCACTATTGGCACTACAGGACCTTCGTTGATTCAGTTGGAATCATGGGCTAAGATCCCTGACAGGTTTGCATTAATGTAAGGGTTTGTCGATGACATGATCAGCCATCTCAAATAGGTCAATCCGAAAGTGGGTAGGTGAAGTGGCTACTCTAGGCTCTTTGAGTTGCTACACTAGACCTTTTCGATTACTGAATTTTTCTATGCTACTATGACTAATGTGTTTCTATGTATGGTCAATGGCTTCTCACCTCAAGTGGGACCCAAAATAAGTAGTGAAGGCTAACATCATGCCTACATTCCCACCTGAAGTGACCGAGGTGCCTTTTCGCATATACGATGAGGTTAGAAAACATACGTTGCACTCAGAATGCTCCTTGTGGGACTGTAGGTATGTGAATGAAGACCTATGGAAATGGGTCCATAGGCTTAGGAAAGAGAAATTCCAATTGATCGCTAATGTGGGAGACCTCCGTTCCATAAATGAATTCCTCCTAGCCCGTGATACCAATGATGGTAGTTTGTGCATGGTCATCATAGATTACATAAGATATTGGATAGTTGTGCAGTGCAACAACGAGGCCACCTGCGAGATAATCAAGCAGCAGATGCAGATGGACTTGTTAGCTTAGAAGAACTAGGACCTAAAGGATTACAACGCTAGAGTTTACGGGTGGGGTTAGTCCCAGAAAAACCATCAGCATAAGTATAAACTATAATGTGCCACCTCCCGCAAACAATACCAGGATGCTTCAGTGAAGTTTTATACTCATGAAGCATTCCTAGATGCCATTGGTGTGTTTGAGGCCTACAACAAGTTCATGCAACAAGTGGAGGTCAGCGAATCCTCTAAGCAAGAAGTAAATCTTCCCACAAGTGAGACCACCACTGCCTCCTTTTCTCTGGGACTGCCAAGATGGATGGCCATCAAAAAGGAGAAAGTTGCAACAAATGCTAAATTGAGTGACAGACACTGGGTAGATATTACAGAGGAGGAGGTATAGCACCACCTCAGGATCAGATTGGATTGCATACCCCCCAAGATAGACGCGGGGCCATCTCAGGTTAGTCACTTTCTGCAATGCAACTGTTTATGTTTTATTCTAGCCTTTATGTGTAACTCTAGCTTACTACTTCACTTTTTATGATGCAAATTCTAGATGAAGAAGCAGGGCCCCTAGATGGCAGAAATGAAAATGCAAAAGAAGATGATGATGCAGAGGAAGGCGATGAATAACAACAAAGGCTTTTCATTTTGTATTTTGTATTTTTGCAAAGCTATTGCAAACATTGTTTAAGTGAAACCTTGAATGAAAAAAGGAATTATGACAAGATTTGTGTTATTCTAACTTACGTTATCTATGCAATTAGTTTTCTATGTTTTTAATGTGTCTTAGTTTTAGTCCATTCTGGGCCACGTGTAGTTTTAGGCCATTCCGGGCTATGGGTAATGTAAACGAAAGAAAACATTTTTCCATTTTTAGGCCTTAGTAGGCCGTATGTAGTTTTAGGTCATTTCGATCCATGCGTAGTTTTAGGTCATTTCGAGCCATATGTTGGTTTAGGCCATTTCGAGCCATGCATAGTTTAGGTCATTTATGGCCATATGTAGTTTTAGGCCATTTTGGGTCATGCATAGTTTTAGGTCATTTTGGGCCATTGTGATGATGTGAACAGTGGATATGTAATCAGTTAGTAAGGGTTAGTTTGGCACATAGCGTAGATGGATTGATATGTAGCAAACAAGGGATAAATGTAGAATCGATGGTAACTAGGTAGAAAGTAGTGGGGTTGCTATGCTATGCGTAACTACTTTCTAACCCAACATGGATTCGGTAAGATGTAGGGCCAAGATGCTTTACTGTGGTAATCATCTACATCATTGTCCTCCACTTGGAAGGGCAGCTCAGCCCACACATTTTTTCTTTTTAAGCCGATGTGTTGGGCCAGATCTTTTAGTAAACAGTTAGTATTTACGGAGACAGACACCTTGTTCTCAGAGGTTATGACCTCTGAGCCTTACTCCATATCTACGTTATTTATTGCTTCTGTTGCTACCTCGTCACTATGGATCACTACCTCCCTGCTTGCATAGGGTAGATGGATCTCCTGATGTATAGGCGAAGATACGATCCTAAGTTGTGCTAACCATGACCTCCCCAAGATCAGGTTAAACTCAGGCATCTCTTCCACCATGATAAATGTTGCATTTGTGGGGAACTAGTCCCCTACCACAAAGTCCATGTGGACAGTGCCTTTCATCATGACCCATGCCCCATTCAATGACTTCAAGCATGAAATTGTCATGGCTTTGATTTGGTCTACCAAACCCAATTTATCCAAAATAGGGAATGGGATGACGTTTGTTGCAGCCCCATCATTGACGTGTACTATTTGGATCTTATGTTACCCAACCAAAATTGTGATGAATAGAGGCATTGTAGTCACCTAACCCTTTTCAAGGACTTTCCTAATGGACTTGTCATAGAAAGTCAATTGGGATGCCTGCTGTTCTATAGGCCTAGAAGGAAGCATAACCGAGTGGATTGCTTTCTCTTCTGCTAGCATGTTCTCGTCAACTAGTATTGCTGTTAACATGCGAACCAAAGCCTCACGGTGTGTTGTGGAAGTCATAATCAAGTTGTACAGTCTCAATGTTGTGTTTTTTTATTTTAGAGCCTACTTGACCTGAGTAAGATCACTTAAGAGGTCTGGGCCACCTTCTTGTTTACTACATTTCTCTTCCTCCATTCGTCCTAGGAGATGAATTTCCGTAGAAGGTACAGCCTTGAGTCTGGGATCAGAACCTCTTGGGCAAGGTGGTGATGACCGTGCATGTGTAGCAACATTATCCTTTGGCAATGAGGACATAGATACAAAGGGTGAGGGCATAGGCTGGGAACAGCCTAGGATAGTGCATTCCATTAATGCCTCACCTATCAAACATTCTTCTCATTTTTTTGGATGCGAAGGCTACGGTGCTATCTTACTCAGGGCGGGGGTGATTGAGTGGATTGAACCCTGATGACGAATGGTGCTTGTGGTGTTAATGCGGTCGAAAATGATGTGGTTTTTCTTATAGGTGGTGCAAGGGCGGATGTCTAGGGAGGAATTCTCAAGAAAAATAGTTGCTACGATTTTTCTTAGCTACCGATGGTGTTGGTGCGCTACGCTAAGGCACATGAACCATGAATGGCTTCTAGGATGGTTTAGGGTTACTTTCAACACCGATAGTGTTGATAATGTAATTGGCATTATTGGCATTAAGACGATCCATGTAGACATGCAAAGATTGGTGTTTGGAATGCACTAGGTTACTTTCATCTAGAAGTAGTTTCCCTTGATCAATCATTCTTTGGATGTCATCCTTTAGCACCAAGCAGTAATTTGTATCGTGACCACACTGCTGATGGTAGTCATAGAACTGCTCTAGCCTGAAATTTTTAGGAACTAACAACTCATTGGACAAAGCCAAGGAGGGGTTCATAAGGAGTTTGTAGTACCGTTGATGTTTTTTGGCTGCCACCTCTGACATCCACTTGTATTAGATATACCCTACCCCTAGTAATTTCTTCAGGAGTTTTGAAGCCTTGATGGTCAGCGGGGTGTACTTAGAGCAATCTTTACTTAAAGATAGGTTTGGGAAGTGCAGATGCTTCAGGTGCAGATGTCGAAGGTTGGGATGTCTTGTTTGGTGCAGGTGGAGGATTAGTTGCTGGTGTAGCCATCCTCTTGTTATTATTGTTTTTGGGTTTGGCTTCATTTTCCATAGTAGCCACTATCGCTGTTGCAGCCTTACCCTTATCTTTGTCCTTCTTCATAAAGGTGTTCTTATATGCAACATAGGTTGGGTCTTTTCTTGCATCAGCTGCATCTTGTATGATCTTGGTCTAGGAAAAAACCTGACTAAGAGTCCATGGAGCGAGATAGTACAATTTGAACTTAATGAAGTCATTCACTGCACCCTTAAAGGCTCGCGGATCTCATTAATGATAGCGCTCCACCATTATATGAATTTCTAGACCAGTTCGAGTGGATCTTGCTTGACGCTCAGTAACTAATCCAGCATAACCTCTAGTCTCATGTTATACTTGAAATGCATTATGAATTGGGTTAGAAGCTCCTCTAGGTTTGAGATTGAGAAGCGTGGGAGCACACAATACCAATCCAGAGCTTTCCTCACGAAAGACATAGCGAAGACGTAGATGATTGTATGCGGCCATTGTTGGAGAAGAAGGGACTCAGATCTAAATGTAACAAGATGGGTGTTGCGATCACCCTCCCTGCTCTATTTTATGAAGTAGGGGAGTGGCATCCTGGGCGGTAGTGCTAACATGGGGACTGTCAGGCTGATAGGATCATCCTGGTAAAAATCCATGATTTGTACCATATCAGAACTGGAAACCTTGAGGTGTTTGATTTACTCACTTAGGATCTAGATAAGCTGGAATGCTTGATCCATACCCAAGGATGATGCGGATGGCCCCTATGAAAGGTGCTTCTTGTGCTATCCACCACCCGGTAGGTTGTGCTGTTGGAGCAGCAACTACTAGTTGTGGCATGGGGTAGGTTGTTTATGTGGTTGGTGGGACATACCATTGTCCCGTGCTTATTTTTACTATTTTTTGGACCTAGTACATTTGGTGGCAAGTGTAGAGGGACATTTGCGATGGCTATAAAACAAGAGGAGAAGTGAATCATGTGGATGAGACTGAGCCCACCACTGATGGTGGGATAGGTGTAGACGTCGGAATGGACATAGAAACTGCATGCAATTGTGATGTAGGTACAGTGTCAACGTAGGGCACGGTAGCGATGATTGGTGCATGGTGCAAAGTAGGAATGGATTGGGAAACATTTTGCGGAATGATAGTGGTTGAGAATGAGATGGAGGAAAAGGCGTGTTGATACACCAAGGGCATGGCGTTGGTACCATTGCCGATGAAACTATGGGTTGTGACGATGTGGACGTGATCATGAAGGGAGCAGTGGTAAAGAGCGGATTCATCCAGAAAGATGGGATGAAAGGGATGGTGGCACGATTAGTTTGATCCCCACCCTCGAATTGGGAATCCAATTCCTCTTGCTCATCTTGGAATGCCTCATCATGGTGATACACTATGTCTTGCAGCTCCCTAGACCTAATGACCACTATCAGCTGATCTACGAGCCATTGATGCATCTGTGTCAAAGGGATGGAAATGCTAGGAGTACAAATAAATTCCTTTCTGTTACAGTAAGCAAACTTGAAGTTGCACTTATCCTCGAGTTCTTATGCATCTAAGGGCAAATCTTCCTAAACCTTAGCGTAGAGAAATTTATATCGCTCATATTACTAGGCCAAGCTCTTTGGTGATCGATTTTGGATCCTAAGAGATCGGTGCAGCTCTTGCACTAGGCTAAGCGATTTCTTGACACCTATGATGCCTTGAACTGGCAGGGGAAGCTCAACATTAGAGGTAGTAACTGCAGTGCTTGAAGAAATCATTTTCGTAAGGTTAAAAGAAAAGGATTTGCAAACAAGAAAAGCAAGGAGATCGAATGGCGATTGAAGGCTTTCTATCCTACAAGATTCCAAAGGAACCATCGTAGCGACCGATCTACACCACACGATGTGTAAACAAAAATAAAAGGGTGTCACATATATGCTACTGCATGATAGGGTACATAATGTGTGCAGGACTAGTGTGAAACATGAAAAAGGCACCAAAAGGCCCTCCTTCTAGCGCCAGAAAACTATAGCGATCAAAAACGTTGATGGTTGGAGACACCAAGAGGTTGTCGAGTGAATAGTTTCAACCTCGAATCTGTAAGAGGATCATGCTAGATAAAACAAAAATAGGATTCCTTCAATGGTTTGGTTGATTAGATAGGGACTTAACTAGTGTAATTTAACCTTTCATAAATGTTGTTTTAAGTGTGAAATACGTGAGATCTAATCGATGATCAAGAAATGCGATAATAAAGAAAATGATCTTGAATAATGATGACAATGAAGAAACCACAGAGTAATTAGGATAAAAAAATACACCATCACAAATTTGTAGGTTCGATTCTCTTCTTCTCTTGAAAATGTATAACAAGTTATACAATGCTAGAGGTGCATGGAGAGTCTAGGAATGACTGAAACTCTCGAAATGCCTCAACAACGTTTTTTTTAGTACAAGGTTAAAAGCCAACAATGCAAAATGCCAACCAGCAAAAAAGCTAATGCCAAGTGCTGATACAAAAGATGCCAACCATTGGAATCTACCGACCTCACAAATTGTGAATTTTCCAACTTGCCAACAAAGTTCTCAGTTTTCCAACCACAAAAAAATGCTAACAATGCTCAAAATTTCCAACCCCAAATAAATTTTTTCCAACCCTTTAAGCCTTTCTCATCAGGGTATTTATAGGGCCAGGACTACATGAGAAATGAGTCCTGGATGATGCATGTGCTAGACTCATGAGATGCTGACATGCCCATATTACATGGATATGCAAAGCTAATTGTACACTTGCTATGCTGCAATTATGTTGCCAAAACTGGGAGTTCTGGCATCAAGTGTGCAAACAATGCAAGCAAGAGATGAAGCATACTTGCATAGCGTATCTATTTCCTATGCTATAGCGTAGCATAGCATAGCAACTAGCGTTAACTGCAACTCGTGCTAAAGTTGCAAATACTTGTTTGAAGCTTTGATCATGCTAATGGCTGCAACTTTTTCCTTTTGCAAAGGGGAGCCTCTAAACTTTCTAAACTTGCATTTGAAACATTTTTTGCTATTCTTGTATTGTTACGCTATAGTGTAGCAGCCGTCATATTCTACTTCTTTTTCTCAATCCACCACTTTCTAGTAAGAGACCTTGCCAAAGGACTTGAAGACAAACAAGGTAACTGGTTTTGGACAACAGAGTGCTTTGTGAGTGCAATTTCTTCATTGGAATCACTTGGTATGCTTGGCCTTTCTGATTTTCCTTTGCTATGCTGTGCTACGCTGCATAGCATAGCATAGCATAGCACCCTATTCTGCAATAGTTTTCACTTGATTGCACAAGCAGCTATCTTCTGAGGCTTGCTACGCTACATAGCATAATGTAGCGTAGCAAGCTTCTTCACTAGAAAACGTGCCAAACTGTTTTGCGCATCCTGAGCATCGCCGACAACTCTAAGCATGGTGTCTAAATAGACTGTCAGCTAGGTGATTCACCCAGGTGGGCAGGCCATACAGCCCATTAGGCCTATCGGCTCTAGAGGTAGAAAAATTGCTGAACTGAGTAGTCTAAACTCAGTGCATTCATTTACTGCCAAACTGTCATGAGGCTACACTTGTGGAAGTGTTTGCCTCATTTCCAAGACCCTGGTGAAGCAAGAGTGCCTTGAAATTTTAGGGTGTTTCACATTGCTTCCAAGGCATAGTTAGATGCATTCATCATGATATGGAATGGTTTGGACCAATTTGGTGCTTGTCAGATTGGTGTTTCTACAAGTTTCTCTTTTAACTATTGAAATGCATGTTCACATTCCTTGGTCTAGATGAAAGATGCATCTTTCTTTATAAGCTCTACCAATGGCTTTGCAATCTTAGAGAAATTCTCTATGAATGATTGGTAGTACCTAGTGTATCCAAGAAATCACTGAACATCTTTAATGATCTCTGGTTATTGTGTTATTCCTTGGATGACCGTTATCTTCTTTGGATCTATATTAATCCCTTTTTGTAAAATTTGGTGCCCTACCACAATGCCTTCTTGAACCATGAGATGGCTCTTTTACTATTTGAGTTAGAAATTTGTTTCTACACATCTGTTTAATGCTTGCTCAAGGAAGTTCAAGGGTTGCTCAAATGTAGTTCCATAGGTGGAAAAGTCATCCATGAAGACTTCTACACCACTATCGATCTGCTATTGGAAAATAATAAGAACGAAGCATTGAAATGTTGTAGGGGCATTGCATAAACTAAATGGCATTCTAAAATATGAAAAAGTCCCCCAGGGACTTGTGAATGTTGTCTTAGCCTGATCTTCTGGTGAAATTTGGATTTTTTTATAGCCACTATAACCATCCAAAAAGCTATAATAATGATGCCTAGATATGGTGTCCAACACTTGATTCATAAATGATAAGGAAAAATGATCTTTAAATGTTTCCATATTCAACAGCCTAAAGTCGATGTAGACCCACCATTTTCCATCCTTCTTCAACACAATTATGAGTGGGCTAGCCCACTCACTATACACGATTGGATAGATGAACCCTGCCTTGACAAGTTGTTCAATTTTCTCTTTGATGATCTATTTCAATTTTGGGTCCAACCACTTCTGTGGCTACCTTCTAGGCTTCATGGTTGGGTTGGTGTAAATAAAATGCTAGCATATCCTTGGATCAATTCCTATTAGCTCTAGATATGACCAAGCAAAGACTACTGACCACTTATTAACTACCTTCACCAATTTTTCTTTTTATTCAAGAGAAAGTTTGACATTAATTATGACTGATTTACCATTTTTAAAAAATGTATATTCCATATCAGCTAGTAAATTTTTTAACTCTAGAGGCTCTTGCTTGAAGTTATTAGGGATTTCCAACTCTCCCCAACAAGTGTCATCATCTTTGTTAGAGAGTTGGAAATGAACTTATTAAATTTTTTTCATGCCTTTAATATAAGCATATGTTAGGCTCTCAGTTCATTTCATGCATACAGTGCTACTATCTGAGTTAGATATTAGCCACTAGGTGCCCTCCTGTTTTGTGGCTGCTGCATATAGATATCTTTGAATACTGATTTCTTGTGCACACTAATTGCATGCTTTAATGTATGTACTTTTGATTGACCAAATATTTTTCATGCAATTACATCCATTATCACTATACTTGATGCATGGAATACATTTCTTCTCTATTGTTCCCAATTTATTTTCTCTTCAGATTTTTAGAGATAGGTCCCTTATGCCCGTACATGCATCAACCGTGCTTAACCAAGCTCTTCCCATAATGATGGGGAAGTAGCTTTTGAAATTTTCTACCTTGATCACTAGAAAATCAATAGAATATGACCACCCATAAACTGTGGTCACAATGTCCTCTAATAATACTATAGGGATATTAATTGACTAATTTACCACCTCTAGATAGATGTTTCTCTTTTTGAGAGGTGGTAGGTTCCAGGCCTTGTACATGTCATGGGAGATGAAATTAACTTTGGAACCAGAGTCAAGAAAAACCTTGCATGGCTCATGTCTAGTGATTTTTAGGTAAATGAGTGAACTCCATAAGTTAAATATTTTCATGAAAAGATTGCTATCCTTGATCTAGTTAGAAACAACATGACTTAGCATTATAGTGCAAATCCAAGGTGGCCCTTAGTTTGAAGCGCACTCAAAGGTGTTTGATGTAGAGGATGAGGGTGTTGAAGATGTAGGTCAATCAGTTAGACTAGATTGTGAGGGTTGAAGAGGACTGCTGGGTCGAATGAAGGGTCTTTTTCTAGATCGATTGTCCAAACAACTTGGCTAGAAAGCCAGTTGTGAATGTACAACCCTTGTAGCATTTTGTTATTGTGACTATGGAGGAATCTCGCCCTACATGGATTGAGTAGGAGGTAACTTGGTTGAAGGTAGAGGAATGTGTGCAAAAGGATGTGAAGGTTGGTATGGATATGTTTTTTCCCCTCTAGCATATGGTAAATGTGTTTGGTGGTACTCTAGAGGATAATAGTGATGTTGAAATGCGGTATGATTTGTAGAACTTCTTGGAGAGACAGGTTGCTGAACATAGTACCTGTATGGATTTGGTTGCCTATAAGGGTGCTGCTACCTTGGTGGTGGCATTTTCTAAGATTTTGGTTGGTACCACTGTTGATATCATTCAAAATGTTTTGGAGGAGTTCCACTTGAATAGTAAGCTTGTTGTTGCTGGTGGAACTACCTTGGATTTCCTTGGGGATAAGGTAATCACCTAGCTGCCTACCTACATGCTAGTTAACGATTTAATGCATACACCCCAGACTCTTGTAATTTTGACATCATGGGACAACATTCCTTTCGATGTTCATATTGACAAATGTCACAATCAGTTTCATTATCAAAGTTAGTTTCCACAACTTCCTTTGCTACTACAACTTTGTCCTTACCTCTTTGGTAGGCACGTTCAACTTCCTTGCACCATCTATGGTTACAATAACTATTTTTCTCTTTGGATTCTTTAGTAATCTTCATAATAGTTTAAAATTTTTCATCCAAAGAGTCACATAATTTATCAACCTTTGCTAAAATATCATAAATGGATTTTTGGATGGGCAAGGTCTCCTATTCACCACTTCATCAAGTGGTAACTCCTCATCATAAAATCAGGCCTCCTATTTTTTAATGGAAGTGTTCCTATTATATTCTTATGCACTTTTCCTTTTTTGTAGCTCACCTTCATTTTTGCTACTTGCTCAATTAGCCTTAAAATCTGATGACCTATTAGTTTAGACAATCTCCCTTGGACATACACCCCAAGAGTTCTTCTAGCTTCCTCTTTACGTCCATCTATAAGGTGGAAAAGTTATTCCCTTTGAGAATAACCATGGCCAAGGCATTGGTGTAAGAGTGAATAGTATCTACCCATGGAAACATTTTAGGATTCATGTATTTCCTATTTCCAGCCTTGGATTTTCCTTCTCACATTAGACACTTTGGAGTACATCTAATATTTGTCATTAAATAGTTCTAACATGGTAGTCCATCTATGAATAGATTCAAGCTCCAAAGATTGGTACTAGCTTTTAGCTTCCTTGATGAGTGTCCTTGAGAAAAGCTTGAGTTTCTACCATTCATTCTCTATGTTCTGTAAGGAACAAGCATCATGGAAAGCTTGTATATGTGTCTATGAATCAAAGTTGTATCCCCCTCAAATCTTAGGATATTATTCATGTCTAAGCACTTGATCTAACTATCTTTCATATGCTTGGTTGGAATTTTAACTACCTTTGGAATGTTGAGCATACTTTGAGTTGCTAATAGAGGTTCATCATCATCACTGCATTGATGATGTTGATGATGGTTTCGACCACCCCTTTGGTCTTGGTAGCCTTCATAGTCATTGTTGTCTTTTTGATCACCTTCATCTTGGATATTTTAACAGTGACTTCTATGAGAACCATCAAATGAAGAGGAATGTTTAGAATTGAATGAAGAGGATGAAGAGGAAGGTGGACTACCACTACCACCATAGTGTCCACCATCACTCTTTTGCATATTACAATCATCATCCTTAGATCCCTTGCTATTGTGATGCTTGCCTGAGTCACTACCATAGCTGCCACTTTTTCACAAACCTAGTTTATGAATAATGGATCGCAAGTTTAAAATTTTTAGGCTTTGTTTTTTGAATTTTTGCAATGAGGACCACACCATGCAAGGTAAAATTACATAGGAGCTTCCTTGTAGAGAAGAACTTGGAGTGGTAAGAAATCCATAAGTACACACTGACAACCTAGGGAATAGAAGAGGATGACAAATGTTGCATTTCCCTTGAATTCACACCCGATTCAAACCATTGGATCATCCCTGAGTTTGGGAACTACACAAGTCACACATTAATTAAAATGTTTTTAAGTGAAGGGGTTTCATGTTTCTAAGGGAAGGAACACCATGGAGTGGATGAATGGGTGGATTACGTGGACTCACTACCAATTTTATGAGATGAAAATAGACATAAAGTCCAAGAACAACAATGCAAAGGCTAGAGCGAGATAAACTAGGTGGACCATTTTACATGACCCATCACAACAAAAACCATCCATGCCATACCTGATGACAATAAGATGACTTATTAGAAACCACTTAAAAATTAAACACACACATGCATAAATGAGCAACAAAGAAATGGAAAAGTAATTAAAGAAAGAAAAATTTAGTAAGAATTGGCAAATGTACGAACGATGTTGAAAAATAAAAAGGTGTAAAACAAAAAATTCCAAAAATAATGGGGAGCTTGGTAGAATAGATTATCATGGAGGACAGTCTCCCCCACAACTAGGCAGAAAGAAGGATACATGAAAAATGGAACGAGGTTATCCCTGTGATGATGAGGCGGTAGCACTAGTTAGGTGGAGTTCATAGAAAGTCTTTAATTATTGCTGATTGACCAACTACATTCTAGTGGGGTCTTTAAGTTTGTGTATAAGCAAGGCCCCAGATTGGAAGGTTTCAAAGACAATGTAAGGTCCCTCTCATAGTTTTTGAAACTTGGTCAGTTGTGGTACGTGTGTGGGGTTCCAGTAGAGTACCTTATCTCCACATCTAAATGTTACCTTCCAAATCCTAAGATCATGACATTTTTTATTATAGGCCTTATGGGTCTCATTTGAGGATAGGGCCACTAATCAATTCTCATCTAGCATGCTTAGGTTGATAAGTCGTTCACATTGTGCTAGTGGTAGATCAAGACCTAAGTCACAGGCTATAGATAGTGTCTAGAGTTCTACCTAGATTGGGAGCTTTCATAGCTTACCATACACTAACTCATAGGGAGAGTAACCTAGAGGAAGTTTCTAAGTGGAGCAATAGGCCCAGAGAGCATCATTAAGTTTTGTGCTCTAGTCCCTCCTATATTTACTGATGGTTCAAGTGAGGATTTTGGTGATTTCCCTATTAGTGACTTTGGCTTGCCCATTGGCTTGGGGGTAATAAGGTGTTGTAAATTTATGCGTAACCCGCAAGTGTTGCATGATTTTATGAAAAGTGACACCCATCAAATGTGTTCCATTTTTTGAGATGAGTGCACGTGGCACTCCAAACTAGTTGAAGATTTGTTATTGGACAAATTGTGCAGCGGTGTTTCAGGAACAGTTGACGATGGCTACCGCCTCTACCAACTTTGTATAGTAGTCCATAACGACGATGATATACACCTTCCTATTGGATAGGGATGTGATGGGACCCATGAAGTTGATGCCCCAGATGTCAAAGGGCTCCAGTGGTTGGATCCACTGTTGAGGTCCCTCCATTCATGCAGTCATCCCACCATCTCTCTAGCATCGTTCATAGGAGTGGACAAACCATTATGCATCCCTAAAAATTTTACACCAATAATATCCTACAAGAAGGATCTTAATGGTTGTGTGTCATCTAGCATAGTGGCCTCCACAAGGGTCCTCGTGAGCATCTTGGAGGATGCGTAATGTATCATCATCAGGGACACACCATCGAACTAGGCCATCTGCACACACCTTATAAAGGTGGCCATTGATTTCCATCAAGTGCTTGGCCTTATGGAGAAACTGTTGTTTTCGATGATGATCCCACTCCTTTGGCAATTCCTAGGTTGTGAGATAAGTGAGGATGTGGTTGAACCAAGGTGATTCTTTGTGCACTTGCGTATCGACTACTTCTACAAAGAGAAGTTCATCTTGAAATTGGTCAGAGAGTGGTTCCTCCTCTTCTATGTTATCCCATCATAACCAAGACAATTGGTCAATAACCACATTCTCAGTTCCCTTCTGATCTACCATAGTGAGATCAAATTCTTGAAGAATCACCAGCCACCATATGATATGAGGCCCCACTGTTGGTTTGTACATTAGGAACCAAATGGCACTATGGTTGCTATGCACAAACACCTTGTACAGTGTCAGAATTTTTCCAAGGTGAACACCACTACCATCAACTCCTTTTTGGTAGTGGTGTAGTTAAGTTGAGCACCCAAAATGCTACAGCTTGCATAGTGAATATAGTATGGGAACTTTTGATTGTCCCACTATGTAAACATGGCTCCCAATGCATAATTGGATATATCCATCATGATGTGGAAGGGCCTAGACCAATCAAGTACCCATAGAATTGGAGTCTCTACAAGTATCTGTTTAAGCATTTGGAATGCAGATTCACATTTCCTAGTCTAGACGAACAGAGCATCTTTATTTATGAGTTCCATCAATGACTTGGTGATCTTCAAGAAATTTTCAATGAAGCGTCGATAGTAACCAGTGTGGCCAAGGAATGACCGAACATTTTTTATAGTGCTTGGTTGCCTGTTAATTCCTTGGATGACCCTGATTTTTTTAGGATCCACGCTAATCCGTATTTGTGAAATACAGTGACCTAGCACAATGCCCTCTTGGACCATTCAGTGGCTTTTCGGCTATTTGAGCCATAGATTAGTTTCCACACATCTTTTTTCAGAACTTGCTCAAGGTGGTCCAAGGCTTGATCAAACATGGCCCCATAGGTAGATAAGTCATCCATGAAGACTTCTACCCTATTTCCAATTTTCTATTGGAAGATGCTAAGGACAAGGCTTTGGAAAGTGATAGGTGCATTACATAGGCCAAAAGGCATCTTTTTGTATGCAAAAGTCCCCCATAGACTTGTGAAGGTTGTCTTTGCCTGGTCTTTTGGTGAAATTTGGATTTGGTTATAGCCACTATAACCATCCAAAAATATGTAATAACAATTCCCTGCAATAGTATCTGACACTTGGTCCACAAATGGGAGCGCGAAGTAATCTTTGAAGTTAGCCATGTTGAGTAATCGGAAATCTATACAAACCCTCCATTTGCCACACTTCTTTGGCACAATAACAAGTGGACTAATCCATTTTCTATTAGCAATAGAGTAGATGAACCCTACTTTTAGCAACTTCTTGATTTCATCTTTAACAACATACTTCAATTTAGGGTTTAATCATCTTTGTGGTGGTCTTCATGGCTTCATGGAGGGATCAATATAAATTTGATGTTGGAAAACCCTAGGATCCACTCCTGTTAATTCAATATATGACCATGCAAAAGTAGCTTCCCATTTGTTCACCACCTTCAGCAACTTTCTCTTTTGTTCATGAGCAATGGTGGCATTGATAATCACCGGTTTCCCATTTTGCAAAAATGCATATTCTAGGTGGGTCAGTAAGGGTTTGAGTTTCAAGTGCTCTTGTTTGAAAATTTTAGGGATTTGCAACTTTCCCCAATCATCATGGTCATTAACAGTGGATAACTGTTGATGAACCTCTTCCAAATGATCCATGCTTTCTATGTACGCATGTAGAAGCCCCTTAGATGGTTCCATGCATAGAGTGCTGCTAGTAGGATTAGTGCTCAGCCACTAGGTGCCTTCTTGATTTTTGGCTGCTGTGTATAAGCATTATTGGACTTGTGATTCCTCAACACACTGATTTCATGCTTAAATAAATGTCTGCTTGGCGGACCACAGTTGTTGCACATAGTTGGACTTAGAGTCACTATACGCGATGCATGGAACGTGCTTCTTCTTGATCTTCCTAAAAGGATTTTTCTTTAAAATTTCAAGGGAAAGATCCTGAAGTCCTAGTCTTGCATCCACCATGCTTAGATAGGCTCTTCCCATTATGATTGGAAAGTTCCCCTTGCAATTCTCAACAAGGATGACAATGAAATCGACTAGATAGAACCACCCACAAACGATGGTCACAATGTCCTCCACCAATCCCAAGGGAACAGTAATGGATTAGTCTACTAGTTTGAGCCAAATGTTACACTTCTTTAATGGGGGTAGGTTCCAAGTCTTCTACATGTCATGTGAAATCAAGTTGACTCCCGACCCCGAATCCAGAAGGGCTTTACATGGCTCATTTCCTACCACCTAAAGATAAATGAGAGGGCTTCGCAGATCAATCAATTTTTGGGGAAGATGACCTGAAGGGGGATTCACAGATCAATAAATTTCTCGGAAATATGACCTAACTTTATCCAGTCGATCACTACATGTGTGAGCATGATCATTTGTACATTGGAGGGTGTTTGGTTTGAAGGCTGCTCAAAGGGTGGAACAGTGGAGGCGATATAAGGTTTAGAGGCACTAGCCACAGGTGTGTGTGAGTGTAGGTTTAGATTAATGGGCTGAAAAAAAGAATGTTTCCATGGTTTCACTTTTGATCCACTCGGCTGAGGAGCTGGTTGTAGGTTGACAACCCTTGTAGCATTACGTTGCTGTTGTTGTGGTGGGATTTCCCCCTACATAGGTGGTATAGGTGGTCACTGAGTGGGGTGTTGCTAAGTAGGGTTGGCAGGAGAAGGTGATGAAGGATACTAAAGATGTGGGTTTTCTCCCGTGGGTGATGGAGACTGTGGTCAAAAATATTTTTGGGGGTCATAGTAATTCTGAAAGGTTGCAAGACTGGAAGAGTCCCATGGGGAGACTGGTTGCTGACCATAGCACCCATAGGGATCTGGCTATCAGTAAGGGTACCGCTGCCTTGGAGGTGGCATCCCCCATGCTTGTGGGTGCTGCCACTGCTGAAAGTATTCATAAGGTTGCAATGGCACTCCACTTGGATAATATCCTTACTACTGGTGGAACTACCTGGGGTTTCCTTGTGGGTAAGGCAACCTTTGGGGTGTCTGCCTCTTTGCCAAGCGAGGATTCAATGCATACATCCTAGACTCTTATAGATGTGACACCATGGGACAACACCCTTGTCACAATCATCATCTACCTCTGTGTCAGAGTCTTCAACCTATTTTGCTACAGCAACTTTGTTCTTACCTTTATGGTGGGCACGCTTAGCTTCATTCTTCCTACACCGATCATGATCATTACCTTGCTCTCTAGATTCCTCTGTGATCTTTAGAACATTTTAAAATATTTCATCCAAATATTCCCACATCTTGTCAACCTTTGCCAATATTTCAAAGAAAAATTTCTATAGGGGTAAGGTTTTTTAGTTCACTGCTACATCTAGTGGTGATTCCTCCTCATCTTCACAAAATCAAACCTTCCTCTTTTTGATGGAGGGATCTCGATTAAACTCCTCTAAACTTTCCTTCTTTCTAAGTTCTCCCTCTTCTTTAGCCACTTGTTCAATTAGGCACTGCAGTTGATGGGCCCTTAGTTATGATAGTCATCCTTGGGCGTACATGCCAAGGGTCTTTCTAGTTTCAAAGTGGAGCCCATCAATGATATGGCAAAGTTGTGCCTACTAAGAGAAGCCATGACCAGGGCATTAATGAAAAAGTGAGTAGTATTTGCCCATGGTTGCATCCAAGGGTTTGTGACTACCTTGCTTCCACCCTTGGATTTGGTATCTCAAGTTCACCACTCTAGAGTAGGTTTGATACTTGTCATTGGAGATCTTCAACATCGTACTCCATCTCTTGATTGATGTTGGTTCCAAAGATTGGTACTAGGTCTCTACTTCTTTGATAAGTATGTGAGAGAATAACTTAATTTTTTTCCAATCATTATTAATGTTCTGCAAGGTGCAAGCATTATCAAATTCTTTTAGGTGAGTTTGTAGATCACAATTGTATCTCCCTTCAAATCTGGGATTATTGTTCATGTCAATGCATTTGATCTAACTATCTCTTATGTGCCTACTGGGTATATGAACTGCCTCGGCTATATGGAGCATGCTTTGAGTTGCCAACAATGGTTCATCTGAGTCATAGTCCTGCTAAAGGCCATGATGTCTATGACAATTTCGGCTACCTCTCCTTTCATAATAATGAGCCTCGCATGATTGGTCACGTGCTTCCTCACGTTGTTCCCTTCGGTCCTTATGACCACCATCACCTCGCTCCTTTCTACCACGGTTATAATCAAAGTTTGAACTGGATGAAGGTAGAGGGGAGCGAGAAGAGGGAGAAGAGGGAAAGGAATTACCACCGCACTAGTGTCGATCTCCCCCTCTGCTCTGATGGAAGCCCCGATCTTCCTACCCATCTTTGCTTGTGTCATGACCTCTCCTACGTGATCCTCCATCCTCCTAGGGATCCCAGTAAATTGATTTCTTATTATGGATGATGGACTAAATGATTTGATTCCCTAGAGGAATTTTGGCCAAATGGGAATCATGAAAGATAGGTTCCCCATCATCATGCATCCCTTGCAAGAATAAGGGGTTACTGAACTGTTTCCCCTTCATGTGCTCATATAGTTCTACCTATTGTTGGTCTTGTACCTATTGGGCCTTAGTGGGACGATAGTCCCGATAGGCATGGTCCTCCATGACATACTCCACATCATGGTTGTGGATGCCTAATCTGGCAAGATTGTGAAATAGCATTCAAGGGCTCGATCGATCAGGTGGTAGTATGATATTTCCTTCCATGTCTCGCCAGCGTAGATGTTCGTCCTGATGTAGGATGAAGGTGAAGTCAGGGACATATTCTAACTTTCGTAGAAACAAACAGCAAGAGCTTCGCTATGACTGCCAAAAAGGTACCTAAGTGTGGCGGGAGCCCACTTCTTTATAGGCTAAAACAGGCTATGCATAAACGGGGCCACGTCGATGCATGGAGGGCTGCATCGATGGGGCCCTGTATACGCGGCCTAGTCGATGCATCGACTGTTTAGCGCTTCATCAATTGATTTGAAAAATAAAAATATTTTGTGTGCTAAATTATAGATCTATTTTATTAATATATAACTAAACTTGTTTAGTTACATCAAATAGGCTCCTAACTATAGTAAATCACTTTTAAATCCATGACCTTACTTTAACAAGGTATCACCTTAAATTATGTGTTAGACTAGTGGTAAGACTCTTGATTTGGTAACTCCTAATTATAGATTTAGGTTTTAATTTGGGTGTTTTATCTCCAAAATAATTGTAATATAGGTAAACCCCCAAGAAATATAGTATGTCAAATGGAATCAAACACATGACTTGAACTTTCAAATCAAGAGTCATTACCACTAGGATAACACCTAATTTGACTATGTATCTTAGAGGCACATATTGTTAAACAAGTATTTCAAGTTCCACTACCCTCTTCCCAAATCTTTTAACTAATAACAAAAAAGAAACAATTAATTTATTTTTGCCATTGTTTTCCCACAACCTCTATCTATATATACATGCACAATATAAGTCAACTAATTGATAATGAATTATTATAAATCTTGGCAAGTAAATATTTACCTTGAACAGTTCCACGATAGAAAGCCTTTAATAATTGATATAAGACAAATCACCAAGCACATTGATTTGCACACTTTATGGTGCAAAGGTATAGGGTATAGGTTCAAGGCATGGTTTGAGAAAAAATAGAAAGATAATAACATGGAAAGGGCACACAAACTTCCTTAGTATGCTTTTATTGTTGCTACAATGACATATGAACATGAGTGCATTACTGAAAAAATTCCAATTCTATATATACCAAGCAAAAATTTCAAAACAAAAATACTTGAACTTAGGAATATAGAAACTTGTTTTATCATTTTAAGTGAATAGCATTGTTCTACTCACTTTGCATTAACTATGACAAAATTTATTTTTTTAACTATATACACGTGTTGTTCAGTCTTACCCAATGATGAATGATGACCATTGAATAAGCATGCACCGACAACATTACATTAAAGATATAGTAAGGAAGATTTATGCTTCCCAAACACCCGTGAAAGTTCACTAACCTCGTATGTTCTTTTTCGGGGTTTTCTCACGAAGACGGTCAAGGTGTGGACTTTTCGGACCTTTGCTATTAAGAATTTCGTTCTCTTCCCAACTCGCGTAGACATAGCTGCCGCGGTTTCCTTGGACAAACCAAACTGCATGGGGAAACCCATTTTGGATTCGGAGGGGTAAAACGAGAAAAGAAAGGTTGATGCTATTTCTTTCCATCCATTTGGAGGCCAATACGACGGCGCATCAGATCGAATCAAATCAATTTGCAGATGCTTAGAGAGCATAACGAGGGAAGTCTACCTAAAATAAGGCGGATGGAATCAAATCAATTTGCAGATGCTTACAGAGCATAAGGAGGGAAGTCCACCTAAAACAAGGCCAAAGCCATTCCCAGGCAGAGCAACAAACACAGAAGAAGAAGAAGAAGCAGAAGGAGCAAAACAGCCATCTTCTTCATTCAACTAATAGGCACGCAAATGCAGATGTAGGGGCCCTTTCGCAGAGATAAGTCTCCTATTTTCAGCTGCTGCTGCGCAACCGGAAAGCTTCAGAAACGTCTCCGTTTTATGCTGTTATCAAAGCATTCCTAAATTTGGTTCCGATGGTGAGGCTGCCAACTGAGCTATTTAAGGCTTGGTGCCGCACCGCATTTTGCCGTGGCGACGCTTTTACTGAATGCTTAGCGGCTAGCGCTCCTTTGAGAGATTTGTGTCTCGTTCTTGAAATTTAGTGTTCACTGGTTGGAGATTCCTTGCCTTTTCTGATTTTCGAAGGCTTTGTTTTGTTGTAGCTTTTGGTTCATTGTTGTATCACTCTGAGAGAGGACTAGGAGAATCCTTGAGGTTGCCTTTGATTTAAAGTTTTTTTCCTCTTTCTAACTCCGAAGGCTCGAAGCGTTTTTAAATTGGAGCTGAGTTTTTTGAAGTTTCCTAAGGGAGATTTTGGCATGTCTGTTTAGCTTTAAAGGATTTTAAAGCTGAATCCTCCTATAGTAGATTTTGGTGTATGAATTGGGAGATTCAATGTTTAGCAAAAGATTTCAGTCTCGTATAGCTGGGTTTAGCAATTCTGTGTTATAAGCCGCTTCTATAGTATTTGGTTTATTGTTAGGTAAGAGTTTTGAAGCCTTTGCGGCCTCTACATAAGAAGCTACTATTCAGAGGTCTTTTAAAAGCCGCAATCATTTGTGCTGTAATATTACGTGTGCTTGGGATTTGGCGTGGATCAATGGAGAAGGGGGCCGAGAGTGAGATATGCAAGAGCTTTCTGCAATGGGGGAGCCGCAAGCGTCCCCGCGGTGTGAATGGAAGAAAATCTGAAGCCAATTGCGCCGTGTTGAGCAAGCCGCCCGTTCGAGTAGACAGACGCGTTGTTAGAGTGTAAGCGGAAAAGGAGCCCTTGGTGGCTGCTGCTGATGATCGCAAAGGTTCTCTGGCCAAATGTGGCAACGTCGTTGCTAGCAAGAAGAGTATTCGGTCTTCTTCATCTCGAGCAAGGAACGATAGAGCAGGCCAGCATCGTCAGCATGCTCAGAATGGCGCACCAGGTGTGTCAAAGATGACATCAATGGACATGGAGAACAGGCCAGAGGCATTCATGTGGGCCAAGTTCATGTTGACATTGTCGCGCCGAGCGAAAGAGCAGGACTTCTTGGTGATGAAGGCTACGAAGTTGCCTTTGAGGCCCAAGAAGCACGCCAAGCAAATCCAGAGGGCAATCCTTGTATGTAAATAGACACACCTCTTGATAAATATTAAAGAATTTCCTTTTGGTTTGTGTTTTTATCAGAAAATTTGTTGGAGTGCTGTTTCATATTTATAGGGTCGTATCTTTAGGATTGTTATTAGATGAGGTCTGTCTCTGATTTGGTTTTGAAGCATGCTACACAGCTAACCGCAAAGCTTTTTTTGACGGTATTTAGTGAATCTTGTTCCTTTCGTAAACCAATGATTCTTGTCTGTATGTGTTTCCAGGATTTTCTGTCCTACGTACATATATGAATTTGTTTTTTTGCCTTAGAGGTACATCTTTGTTGTTCGAAATGTCTGGGGTCGTCTGTTCGGTTTCTCAGGCGCAATTCCTGTCACTTCTACTTTTTGGTGATAGAGTATCTAGTCACATTAATTTGTGTTCCTTTGGTAGGAGGATGCACAAATAGCTACCTAGATATAACTAATTTTGAGTAGAGTTTTGTGTTTTTTTTTGTCTTTGGCATTTGAATCGTTGATGGTTTTTTAAGCCTCCAGCGAACAGTGCTACGATGAGGGTTATATGATCTCGCGTGCAAAATATCTTTGATATCTTTAGCGCATTCGGCTCATCTCTTTGACCTGACATTCAAATGTCCTTGCATCTGGATTTGGCGTAATGTTAAAGGATCTATATCTGCAAGATATAGATGCTAAAGGATGTGTCTGTGCACGGTATAGGTGCAGCAGGTTAACACGCGAATTCGGCTGTTTGTGATCCTGGCGCGATATAGGAATTAATAGATTTGTCGGTGCACAATCGAGGTGCGACAGGTTAAAACGCATATTTGCCTATTTCTGATCCTTGGATCTTGTGTATCCGCCTCCTTGCTGTACTCGCCCTTTTAACTTACAGTGCTAGCATTCGCATACAAGAAAATCTTGAATTCTGAAATTGATTTCTACTCTCTATATTTAGAGAGAGCTGTCGTAAAAGAGAACCGTACTAGATCGTACCATATTTAGAAATTTTAATATATATGTATGTATTTCTTGCAGTCTGTAACCCCGGGAGGTTGGCTTAGCCAGCTTTCTCAGGCCCGCTATGAAGTTAAAGAAAAGAAGTCTATTAAAAAGGTAACCCCGAAAATATCGTTGTCTCCTGATGAGTTTTGTTTCTACTTCAGAAATATTGTATTCTGAACTTATTTATTAAAATTGTTCTTTTCTTTTGTATGCAGAGACCAAGGGGTTTGAAAGCTATGCGGAGCATATAGATATTGACTCAGAATAATCAGGCAGTTTCAATCAAAATATTCCAAGGAATATATGTTGATTTTGCATGTATAATGTTAAGCATTAACACATTAGTTTGCATTATCCTTTCTTCATGCTCTCTCCCTTTGGATTCTTTAACATGATAGGGCAATTCACTTAGCTAGTGATCTTCTTCGTGAAATCACAATGTTTGGTTCAAAAATTGAAGCCATTCTGTTTGAATTTTTGTAACAAAATGTATAGCAAGTCAATAACATTGATAAGAGTTAGCGATATGATTTTTCTGACAAAATATACGGGGAGTAGTTGAATCTATTTCTTTACTTCGACTTGCTTCAGTATGGTTCTGGAAAATTCAAATGTCTGAACTTTAAAAAACATCTTTTTGGATGTTTTATTTCATCTCATTAACTATTCCATGAATGGTGTTTCTTTCTACTTTGTATCTATTAGTGTTTGGCAAAAATGCTTATACTAGGTTATCAAATTTTTCCAATGACCTACAAGTGTTCTTTTGATTTAAGAGAAATTAATTGAAGTATTTGTTTTCCTAGACCATTTGGTGACCAAAAGATTATCTACCTCAATTTCATGTTATGTTGTAAAAGATCTCATATTACGATGATCTTTACCACAACATGTCTCTCATGCTAGAAAGAAGGCCTCTATGAAATTAACGTTATTTCTAGGATTCCTTCTCTATTTACATTCTTACATTTTTTCTAATTGTCAATGATATGTCATGTCAAAATACTAAAATCATGATAATTCTTTGTGCATTTTACATTTCCTTCGAATAGAATTCTCACCTTCAATTTCAAGTGCAAACCTAATTGCAAGAACAAACTAAAGCATTGAAAATAATCTTTTGAGATCATAGTTACTTTTATAGTTATAGTCATGACATTATCTTCTAATTTAGGTTTCTTCAAGATTCGAAAGCTTATGGATCTAAGGAGAAGTCAAGGGCTTTTAGAAGGACTAGCATGAAAGACTACAAAATAGCCTATGCTAAACCAAAGCTAGGCTATCCACTTATACCTGACATGTTTAAGTTCATGGCAGAGGATGAGCAAGCTACTGATCTACCACCTTTTCTTCCAAATCTAGTCTAATTGAACTAGAAAATGAGGAAGCTAAGAAAATTATAAAATTGATCATGGAGCAAGAAAAGATGAAAAAACACATACATCTACAAATTAATTCACTATATAATGAACTTAGATAAGATCAACTAACTACTATATTGACATCACCCTTAGCAATGACACCAATGATGAGTGGCAAGAATTTCTAACATCTAACCATACAAGTCACAAGCATATGCATGTGACTTGATCATAATTCAGGGATAGAAAAATATCTACTCTATCTAGTTGATATGAAGTTCGTGATCATTACCTTCTTACTAGAGTTAGCGAAGTCTATGTGTATGGTTTAACTCATAATAAGTCATACGATATACTAATGTTGTTTGACTAAAGTAAAGTATAGTAACTTAAATATTACATATTAGATTTATTGACTAAGAAATAATGAAAATAAAATGCCAAACTAGTTTAATAGTGATAAACATATATTCCTAGCTTGATGTACATGACTTGGGCTAGTATAACTAGCACAAGGATTACCAAGAAACTTGCTATTGGGTGAATTAAGCAAAGTTGCTACTAGCTTACTAGACAATTATACCTTATTCTTGAAACTAGTCATACTTACTCAATCAAATTACTAACAAACATTGAAAATATAGATTGCATAAGGAATGTAAATGACAAGTAAAAGTAAATTACATGTAAAATAAATTTAAGTTAAGTTGATGAACTACGATATCACATCCACGATATCGGGTTTGTAATATCGGAGCCTTCCAAGCGATATCGAGCATCCGATATCAGGACCTTCCTCGTTGCCTAGAAATAAGAGGTGGGTGTACTTGGTTTGGCAATAGATTAGTTAGACCCTTACCCAAACTCTTGCCTTTTCTCCCTCTCAGAGTTTCAATTATTTCTGTGTGCCTACAGTAGGAGTCATAAAGTGAACGGATCTTTATTCGAGCATTGTGTACCTGAGCACACCTTGTGTACGGCAATAAAGATGAACTTTGCGATAAACCTTGTAGCATTCAAAATAGATTAATTAATGTTTATTACTTTTACTTAATGCTTTCCTTAGTTAATTAATGTTTTCTATCTCACCTTACAACTCTTCTAAGTAAGCACACTTATTACAATCACTTTGAGCATGCGTGTAATGCATGGTAAGCTAGTAACGATTAGCATTTGGTAATCCTAGTAGTGTTGCACTAGTTCAGGATGTGTACAACAACTGAGAATGGATGCTAGTGTTAGGACTAGTTAAAGCATAGTTGAGTAGTTAAATTAAATTAGTTAATAAGTTATCTCTCTCCTCCCTTTGTAGCACTAGGACATAAAAATAAAAAAACTATAAAAATCATATGCCTCAAGTTTACTTAACCATACAATCATGCTATACAAGTAAGCTTAGGAAGATAATGATTGAGTAACCCATCCTTGTTCCACAAAGGCGCATAAGAACTTAGTCCTTGGAATTTCACTAGATCATGCGTGAACGCTCGTATTCGTATGGTTGAGCGTAGGGATACCTAGCCACTAATCATTGGTGCCATTGTTGGGGACTTTTTTGGTTGTGTGCTACCTAGAACTTAGGAAATATTCACATCATTGGAACGAACCCTAGGGTTGGTAATCTTACAAATAGTGAAATGAAGAGTATTGCACACTGAATAGATAATTATGTCTCCTTCTTCTTATGAGAGTGTTTCACTACCTAGGTTCGATATAGGGAACAATTGAAGGCATAGTACACATGCTAATCCACCAGTCCCTCAACAGTTTTGCATGGTATACATTCATCTTGATGAATATGTACCAAACTTTACCTTTATCCTCAATCGAGATGGACAACTATGTTGGCAAGATTTAGAAGGTAACATAGTGTTACCTCCCAATTACTCAGTCCTAGGCATGCTTCTTCGTGATCTCACATGAATTGGTATGCAGCACATATAGGCAGAGTATGTTATGCATGTTCATGACTTGAGAGAGTATCGACCCACGGAGGCACAATATTACAGGGACTTACAATAGGAGAGACATCATGAATTCATGAAAGGAAAGTTGTCTTAGAATGTCTTGTGTGTCATAAGTGAAAATGAGGGTGGTGAACCTGCCTTAGGGGGTCTCTCACACAATGATGTTCCTCCTGTTGACTTCAGTCAAGGGGTTGTGTATTAGAATCTTCACTCAACTATTCATAACCTAGATTCTGGTACCAAAAGACACAAAGGGTCTAAAAAAGGAAGACGAATGCATGACAAAGATGGACATTTCGATCATAACTGCAATCGAGGATGCGACTACAGAAAGAAGGAAGCAGGCATCATCATGGTGACAGTCCTCCTTCTTTTTCACCATCATCATCTCCTTCACCCTCTCCTTCAGGATCTAGATGTAGTCATAAGGAAAAAGACCATGAGGATAATAGTAAGTGGAATAGAGATCACAAACGAAAAAGTCAGGAAAGGGGATGAGGGCATTCTAGAGAATCACAACATAGAAGAAGGGTAAGTAGGAAACAACATAAGCATCATAGATGCCACAAATGGGATGATCACAATGAACCCCTACTCGCTACTTGAAGTATGTTAAACATAACTGAGGCTGTTAGAGTTCTAACAAGGCACCAAAAAGATAGTAGGATCAAAAGATTAAACATGAAAAATATCCCACGATTTGAAGGGGGATACAACGCTGATCCTTAAAATCATCTACAAGAATTTCCTAATGCATGTGCCTTACAAAACATAGAAAACAAATGGTAAAAACTAAATTTTTTTCCACAGACACTAGTCAAGGAAGTGAAGAGTTGGTACGGGCCCTTACAACTGAAATCCATTTGTAGGTGGAGTACCATGTTAGAATTGTTCAATGATAAGTACCAAATGTACTCCCAAGTGTCCAACTTGTGAAAGCAAATCCAAGGATGGAAACAAGGAGAACATGAATCCTTGGATGTTACCATGGGTTGATATTATGCACTGTTACATTATTGTCCTAGCCATGGTTAGTTGTAGAGGGATTAACTACACCATCTTGTAGATGGGCTTGAGCATGAAATGCGAAGAACCCTTAGGAATTATGCCAAAGGAAGGCTATCCGAGCTTAGGGCCCATCAAGTATAGAGATTATTGGAGCAAGTTCCTAAAGAGGAAGGTGAACTAAGGAAAAGAGAGAGTGGGAGGAATATAACAGGGATTTGTCCCTTCGAAAGAAGAGAGTAAGATTTTGTGAGGATGAAGAAGAGTCAGCACTCGAAGAGATGGTAAATAGGAAAACTTTGTCTATTCAAAAGTTGGCATTGGAAGTGTCGGCAAAGGTAGACCAAATGTGGAACTCCCTAGATAATAGATTTCAAACCATTCTCAAAATAGTAGAGGAGTCTAGAGAGCAAGGTAGTGATCACGAAAACAGAAAATAGAGAGAAATTGAATAAGCATGTAACAAAGGTAAGGGAAAAGTTGCCATCATCGAAGAGGTTATGGATTCAGATACAAGTAATGATAGTGGATGTGAGATATGATAATATGAACATCCTAAGGGATGTTTCCCTATAATCTCACATCTTCAAGAGTTTGGGGTGTATGCACTCAACCCACGATTAAACAGAAGGCAAATACCTCGAAGGTTACCTTATCCTCAAGGTAATCCAAGACAGTTTCACCAAACCTTAACATATTATCCAAGTGGAACTCCTTCACAACCAACTGAGTAGTATCAACAATGGCAGCACCTACAATCATGGGGAATGCCAGCAACATAGCAACATCATCCTTACCATCAACATGACCCGTATGGATATTACATGTAGCAACCAATCTCTCCACGTGACTCTCCTGGTCATGTCACTCCTCAACCTCACTACCAAGCGCATGAGTATTATAGGACTCTTTCTCCTAGGGGTGATGTTCCACAAACATACTATCCTTCTCATTTGGCTACATCTCTTCCATCCATATCTCCATTGCCACCTACTCCAACTATGTAGGGTGAGCTCCTTTCCCAATCGCAGCAACATAATGCTACAAGGGCTATTAACTCTCAATCTACTATTGGTTTTGACAACCACATGAATAAAAGGCCTTTCTTTAGAACCAACAATCCAACTAGGTTCTTGCAACCACAAGCGACTAATCTCTTAGATACCTCATTACCAATCAAAACTTCGAAACTCCATTCAAACCAAACACCGCACCCAACACATACGATCATGTTAACTCATGCTTATTCAAGAGATATTTTGGATCATTGAACATACCAAAACTTTAGTTTTAGTTTCATTTTTAGTTTTAGTTTCAAATAATCTATTTTTCTACAACAAGGAATGAACTTGCATGCTCATAAATAAGAGGTGAACTATTAAGGTAGATGGTTCAAAATTCCCTATGAATGTAATACAAGCAGATCATCTTTTCTTAGAAAGCCCTCCTACATTTGAGTACATTAAATATAAGTAGGATACTATAGTTACAAATTTGGTTGATTTATTCCAAATGTTACCAAGATTACTTCATTTTCTTATAAATGTTTCCAAAACTCATGGCATGTATATTTCTACTATCTTATAGATCTAGGGGGTCTATGAATGTAATAAAGTTTAAGTTTAAGTTTCATTAAGGAGTTTATAACTAAAAAATCCTTACTTCACTAGTTTTGGATGTTTTTTTTAATTCAGTAATTAAAATGAATTATTATAAAGTTATTTAAATAGGAATTAAAATTTAATTATTCAATTAAAAATGTCATTTTGGTCAAGAGGCCAACTACTAGTTGGATGAACTTTGTCATAAAAAATAAATAATTATTGTCATAACATTGGCCAAGTGATGAACTTTTTGATGGGAATTATTATTAGGTATTAATGGCTCAATCAACTATTAACACATAATCTAAGCCTAAACAACTGACATGGCAAGAAATATTTAACATTGGTTTTGATTTTTAATTTTTTTTAGTTGACCACATTTTGTTGGGATAAGGCTAGGCTAATGATGATGAAAATCAATTCTTAGTTACTTAATTTTTTGATTTCATTAATGATGAGTGGATAGTTACCCCTACGCCTAACCATGCAAATCACGGGCATTCACACGTGACTTGGTCAGATTCCGTAGACTGTAAACACTTTGCATAGACCAAAGACTAACCAGCAAAACCATGTGTTAGAACGATCGTTGTCTTTCCAACCTCACTTGTGCTGTTCTGATTGCGATGGTTAAGTGAGATTGAGACAAATGATTTTTATGGTATTTTCACTTTATCTTCTAGCGTCTAATTCTTGGAATGGAAAGTATGGAATGGAATATTACGTAATCTATAATTATCCTAATCTAGATCTTAAATCTTCCTAGCATAAGTATTTGATCCCATCTTTCGTGCATATCTTGAGCATCCCCTAACCACTATTGGGTTACCAGACATTAAGTGTCGCTAGTTTGCCAAGTGTTGGGTTTATGTTCACGATGGTCATACTTATGGTTTCTATGAACTATAAAAGAGCAATAGCAATTAAAATAATAACAAAGGAAACTTAAGAAATTATTAAAGCATAGAAATATTAAACTATTAAATTCATTAAATGACTAAGTCTAATTGCTAAAAGGAATGCTTGAAAAGCTCATCTTTATTTCCATTCACACCAATGGGCTAAAGTACATCAACACTCGAATAAAGAGCCAGACATCTTTCTTACACCTACTGCGGGCACTTGTAGAATATCCTAACTCTCGTAGAATCAAATTGCAAGAGCTTTTCTACAAGTACCAAAAATGTACCTAAGTTTGGTGAGAGCCCACTTATTTATAGGCTAAAATAGGCTCTACATAAATGGGGCCATGTCGACGCATGGAGGGATGCATCGACGGGGCCATGTCAACGTGACACAACATCAATTTTACTGACATGCATGACACAACATCAATTTTACTAACATGCCAAGTGCCTAAGTATACAAAGAAGGAAAAAATTAAAAAATGGTGGTGTTTGGAGACAAAATTGAACACCCTAACGATTGTGGATTCTTTGTCATGTTGAAAGATGCAAAAATTGCTAGAGAAGATCACACTATCCTTGGTGGCCATGGTTCTGATGGACCTTCACTAGCCTATGGTCCATGTGGTGGTGGTGGCATGAATGATGGCTTCCCTACAGCAATTGCAACTTCTGGAGGCAACCAGAAAGCCTCCAAGAGGGCCCTCCCTTTTTATTCCTTGCTTCTGGGATCATTCACTGTCTAGGTAGCTTCACCAATGTGTGCTGGAACGGGAACCTCCCAAGGCCACGGAAGCATAGGGAAGAGTTCTTTTAGATTGACAAACTAGGCTACGAACTATTTTTGTTTGATGTCAAATTCTTGAATTGATGTTTCCAACTACTGGTAGTCATTCATTCGATGGGCCAAGTTCTCTGTGACTGCATGTTGTCCTTCAAAATGTGTGTGGAGAACCTCGAGTTCGACATTTGCTATTTCCAATTTTTATTTTGTCACTTTGTAAACTTGGAATTTACCCTTGAATAAAGAATACGAGGTAGCCACTTGCTTTTCTAGGTTATACCATGGTCTCCTAGCTATTACCATAGCCAAGTTTGCATAGCAAAGGTTGGCCAACTCCATGTACTCTATCATTTCTTCAATTTGCAGTTCCTTGAGGCAGATTTCAGCCTAGTTGTAGGTATTCAACCCATCGAAGGTAGGTTGCCATACCTCACCTCCTTCTTGGAGCTACTGGAGCACTTGGTTCATCTTAGCCTTTGCAACTTGATTCTATTTCTCATTCATTTCGTTTTGTAATCCCACTTGGTCCTTGTAATGGTTCTTAACTTTTTCAAACTTAAGGGCTTCGTTCTTCCAAGTGGTGATTTCAATGGTTGATTTCTATCGCAAGGTTCAAACCTCCTCCATAGACAGATTTTGATTTTCAGTGGCCAACCTCCACACATCAGCACTCACCCTAGCTAACTCTTCCTACTGTTGATGAGTAAAGCTTTTCATGTGCTAATTTTTAGCACCAACATTGCGCAAGTGATGGACTTCCACGGTCAAATTGACATTCTCCTGAAAAACCTCAGTCAAGTCCTTATTTAAATGATATGCTTGAGCATCTACCAAGAACTTATCAAGGATCATCAACTCTCATTCATCCTCAACTATCTAATGTTTGACCTAAAGCTATTGAAAAGCTTTGTCTCTGATGAGCTCACAGTTGAGGAGAGCTAGATCGGGAAGTTGGGTCCTTAATTGGACAACTTCTGTTCCCAAGCATTGAAAATTGGCTTGAGCAACTTCAAGTTGCCCTTCCAAAATGAGGCTCTTACTCCTTGTAGAGAGTAGCTCTGATTGGATTGCAGTGATGTTATTCAAAAGGTCACAATCATTTGGACGCAGTTGCCCAATTCCCACCAGTTGGTCCAATAGTTCTTCATGTTGGGCTACATCGATCTTGCTATGTGAAGTCCTAGTAGATGCCTGTAGATCTTCAAATCCATGTACATCTGGTACAAGTGCCACCAGTGCATTGAGGGCTATAACAATCATGTCAGCAACCACTTTGGTTGCAATCTCTTGTCCCTGGTGCTGCATCACCAAGACTATAACCCCCTTGCCATCTTCCGAGCGTATCGAGAAAGTAGCAGCATTTCCTGAAATTTAAGGAAATAACTATTGGGTGGATACCATTACTTTGTGGACACTAGGATCAGTTCTTGTGAGTATTTTTGTTTGAGCGAGAGAGAAAATTGACCTTGCCCTATCTAGCAGACTTACTGATCAAGCCACTTTCTCCAAATGGCTCATTGTAGGGCGATAGACCAAAGTGTCTTCTCCTCCACCAGTCCTTCTAGATTACTCTTGTTGACTCAAGAGTGATTGCCGAATTTCACGTATATGTTCTACGATGGTTTGCGAACCCGACCTTGTTGTTTGCATAGGCAATGGAGGTGGTTGATACTTCTCCTCAGTTTGTGTGGTGGCCAGAGTCATGTCTTTCATCATTTGCAACCACGAGGTAATCAAGGCATGCCAAAGTGTATCATTGGCATACTATGGAATCAAGATCTCTGCCACATCAGCTTCGATCTTTGGCAAACCTAGAGCTGTGTGATTGCTTCTACAAAGTAAGAGACATAGATGTCCTTGATTCTTACTTTGGACCCTGGTTGTTGATTTGTCTAGAAGAGATAAGTCTCTCCTAAAGTACCATTTACCATTGGATGTGATGATTAGACACATAGGAGAATTTTGCAATTAAAGCTCCACATCTTCTAGTGCATTCTAGATAAATGGTCCAAAGTTTAACTCTTGAAAGACCATTCGTTGCACTTCCCGTGGCTTGATAGCGTCAAGACATGCCTGGGTAAGGGTGATCTCAAGCCATGGCACTATCCCCAGAGTCTCATCCCCTTGTAATTGCTCGCTAGGAATCTCCTCTTCAGGAATCTGATGGACAGATTCCATATCAAGTCCTTCGTGGAGAGGGCTAGTTGNCAAGCTACTCAAAATGGTCCTCATACATCTTCTCAGTTTGACTAAGTTATGGTGCTAGCATATGCATCCCATTAAATCTACCGGAGTATAAGTTGATGGGTTAGAACCAAAAACAATAAGGGATAAGTTGGAGTTTAAAATATTTTTTTCGTTTCTTCCCATAAGAGGTGCAAAGTCTTAATTAATTAATTAATTAATTTCTTGTAGGCCTCACCCCCATGATGACTGAGAGCATACCTCTGGTTACTAAAGAGGGGAAGGATAGATAGATTAGGATGCACGGTAGACAACGTAAGTGCTTGGAAGATAAGTTGAGGCAGTAAAAATGAAAAATATCCCTCCAATTTGTGTGCAAAATGAGCAAAATGTTATGTGCAATGGGGGTATATATAAGGTTTTTGCACTGTGTCGACAGGGTCACGTATACGTATGGAGCTACGTATACAGGGCATCGTATACGTAGGGGGTCGGACCCGTTGACCTGACAAAAGGAAGTCTGAAAAATTAATTTAAAATGCCTAATTGGAGTTGTTGAAGAGCTTGAGAGACAAGGAACTAGGCCGAGAGAAAGAGGAAAAAGAGAGTAAAAAGGTAGGAGTGTGGTGAAAAAGAACTCTGTGGAGAAGAAGTCAACTGATGGGTATCATGAAAATAATCAACTATTGAAATCAAAAGGATGGGAGGCTAACAAACGGGACTAGGAATATGTAAGTGGATCCTCCCCATAGTAGGTGGTAACCTTAGTAGCCCTTGCATATCCTTAACACCAAAGTCTGTGGGCCCCGGGGTTAAGAAATGTTGATTGCAAGTTAATATTGCCATCCATGAGAACCTGTCGATGCATGAGAAGTTCATGGAAATCATGAAAAACTATCAAAACATAAGATGGGTAGTAAGGTGAGTCATGGAGAGAGATGGGTGAAGAGAGAGGCAAGAGAATTGGAATTCCGATCATCAGTCACATGAAACCCCATGTGAAGTTGTGGTTAAGTGACCCGGTAGGATCTTTCCTGAGTTTAGACCCAAAACCAACCACATAGAGTGACATCGCAACAACATGTGAAGCCTCATCCATCCTCCAAGTATACAAGTATGCACCCACAGAGAACCACGACTCCAATAGGTGTGAGAGGAAGGAAGTGAAATGGGACCAAGTTAGAGGGGATAGAGTGAGTCCCATAACTAGTGCTCATGACCCATGAGAGGCAGTCTAAGGGGTGTGCTTTGAATTCCCACATAATTAGAATTTTATTTTTGTTTTTTTCTTTTTATTTCTTGGGAACTACACCATGCAAAGACCCATGCTTGGTTGCATGCATTCGAAAAAGGGGTGTGCTTTGAATCGTCATTTATTTTATTTTACCTTTTTTGGGTTTTTTGAATTTTTGCAACGAGAACTAGACCATGCAAGGTCAAATTTCCCAGGAGCTTCCCTGTAGAGAAGAATGTGGAGTGGTAAGAAATCTGTAAGGACACATTGATAGCCTAGGGAATAGAAGAGGATGAAGAATGTTGCATTCCCCTTGAAATCACACCCGATTCAAAGCATTGGGTCATCCCTGAGTTTGGGAACTACAGAAGTCACACATTAATTAAAATGTTTTTAAGTGAACGGGTTGCATGTTTCTAAGAGAAGGAACACCATGGAGTGGATGAATGGGTGGATGATGTGGACTCACTGTCGATTTTATGAGATGAAAATAGACATAAAGTCCAAGAACAACAATGCGAGGGTAGAAGCGAGATAAACTAGGTGGACCATATTACCTGACCCATTGCAATGAAAACCATCTACGCCATACATGATGACAATAAGATGACTTATTAGCAACCACTTGGAAATTAAACACACACGTCATAAATGAGCAATGAAAAAATGGGAAAGTAATTAAAGAAAGAAAAATTTGGAAGAATTGAAAATCATACGAACGATTTTGAAAAAAAAAAGGTGTAAAAAAAATTCCAAAAAAAATGGGGAGCTTGGTAGAATGGATTAGCATGGAGGACAATCTCCCCCATGACTGGGTGGAAAGGAGGAGATGCAAAAAATGGAACGAGGCTATCCTAGTGACGATGAGGTGACACCACTGGTTAGGTGTACTTCACAGAAAGGCTTTAATTATTGTTGATTAACCAACTATGTTCGAGTGGGGTCTTCAGGATTTTGTATAAGCAAGGACCCAGATGGGAAGGTTTCAAAGACAATGTAAGGTCCATCCCACAGTGTTTGAAACTTGGTTGATTGGGGTACGTGTGTGGGGTTCAAGTAGAGTACCTTATCTCCACATCTAAATGTTACCTTCCAAATCCTAAGATCATGACGTTTTATATTGTAGGCCTTGTGGGTCTCATTTGAGGATAGGGCTACTAATCGATTCTCATCTAGCACACTTAGGTTGATAAGTCATTCACATTGTGCTAGTGGTAGGTCAAGACCTAAGTCACAGGCTATAGATAGTATCTGGAGTTCTACCTGGATTGGAAGTTTTGGTAGCTTATCATACACTAACTCATAGGGAGAGTAACCTATAGGAAGTTTCCAAGTGGAGCAATAAGCCCAGAGAGCATCGTTAAGTTTGGTGCTATAGTCCCTCCTATATTTACTAATGGTTCAAGTGAGGATTTTGGTGATCTCCCTATTAGTGACTTTGGCCTACCCCATTGGATTGGAGGTGATAAGGTGTTTTAAATTTATGGGTAGCCCCCAAGTGTTGCATGAGTTTATGAAAAGTGACACACATGAAATGTGTTTCATTGTCTAAGATGAGTGCACGTGGTACTCCAAACCTATTGACGATTAGTTGTTGGATAAATTGTGTGGTAGTGTTTGAGGAATAATCGACGATGGTTGTTGCCTCTGTCCACTTTGTGTAGTAGTCCACAACAACGATGATATATTCCTTCCTATTGGATAGGGGTATGATGGGACCCATGAAGTCGATGCCCCAAATGTCAAAGGGCTTCAGTGATTGGATCCAGTGTTGAGGTTTTTCCATTTGTGCAGGCACCCTATCATCTATCTAGCATCATTCATAGGAGTAGGTGAAGCATTGTTCTTCTCTAAAAATTGTAGGCCAGTAATATCCTGCAAGCAGGATCTTAATGGTTATGTGTCATCTAGCATAGTGGTCCCCACAAGGGCTATTGTGAGCATCTTGAAGGATGCGCTGTGTATCATCATCAGGGACACACCATTGAACTAGTCCATCTACACACACCATATGAAGGTGACCATTGATTTCCAGGAAGCACTTGCCCTTATGGAGAAACTATTGTTTTGGATGATGGTACCACTCCTTTGGCAATTCCTAGGTTGTGAGATAGGTGAGGATGTGGCTGAACCAAGGTGATTCTTTGGGCACCTACGTATCGATTGCTTCTGCAAAGAGAAGTTCATCTGGAAATTGGTTGGAGAGTGGTTCCTCCTCTTCTATGTTATCCCATTGTAACAGAGAAAAGTGGTCAGTGAACACATTCTTGGTTCCCTTCTGATCTACCATAGTGAGGTCAAATTCCTAAAGAATCACCAGCCACCATATGATATTGGGGCTCACCGTCGTTTTGTTCATCAAGAACTAGATGGGATTGTGGTTGGTATGCACAAACACCTTGTACCTGAGCACATAGTGTCAGAATTGTTTCAAGGCAAACACCACCACCATCAACTCTTTTTCGATGGTAGTGTAGTTAGGTTGAGCACCCAAAATGCTATAGCTTGCACAGTGAATATAGTATGGGTGCTTTCAATGATTCCACTATGTAAGCATGGCTCCCAATGCATAATTGGATGCATCCATCATGATGTGGAAGGGCCTGGACCAATTGAGTGCCCATAGAACTAGAGTCTCTACAAGTTTCTGTTTAAGTGTTTAGAATGTGGATTCACATTCCGTGATCTAGACAAAAGGATCATCTTTCTTCATGAGTTCCACCAACGGCTTAGTGATCTTTGAGAAATTTTCGATGAAGCGCTAGTAGTAACCAGTGTGGCCAAGGAATGACCGAACATCTTTTATAGTGCATGGTTGCCTGGTAATTCCTTGGATCATCCTAATTTTTTTTAGGATCCATGCTAATTCCTGTTTGTGAAATATAGTGCCCTAGCACAATGCCCTCTTGGACCATTAAGTGGCTTTTCAGCTAGATGAGCTGTAGATTAGTTTCCACACATCTTTTCAAAACTTTCTCAAGGAGGTCCAAGGATTTATCAAACATGGCCCCATAGGTAGAGAAGTCATCCATAAAGACTTCTACCCCATTGCCAATTTGCTACTGGATGATGCTGAGGATAAGGTGTTGGAAAGTGGCAAGCGCATTACACAGGCCAAAAGGAATCTTTTTGTATGCAAAAGTCCCCCAGGGACTTGTGAAGGTTGTCTTGGCTTGGTCTTCTGGTGCAATTTGGATTTGGTTATAGTCACTATAACCATTCAAAAGCTATAATAATGAAGCCCCGCAATGGTATCCAATAGTTGGTCCAAAAATGGGAGCAGGAAGTGATCTTTGAAAGTAGCCATGTTTAGTAATTGGAAATCTATACAGACCCTCCATTTTCCACCTTTATTTGGTATAATAATGAGTGGACTGACCCATTCGCTATTGGAAATAGAATATATGAACCCCACTTTTAGCAACTGCTCAATTTCATCTATGATGACCTGCTTCAATTTGGGGTTCAATCACATTTGTGGTTGTCTTCATGGCTTCATGGAGGGATCAATATAAATTTGATATTGGCAAACCCTGGGATCCACTCCTGTTAATTCAAGATATAACCATGCAAAAGAAGCTTCCCATTTGTTCACCACCTTCAACAACTTTCTCTTCTGTTGAGGAGCAAGGGTGGCATTGATAATCACCAGTTTCCCATTCTACAAGAATGCATATTCTAGGTGGGCTAGTAAGGGTTTGAGTTCCAAGGGCTCTTGTTTGAAACTTTGAAGGATTTGCAACTTTCCCCAGTCATCATGGTCATTGACAGTGGATACCTATTGATGAACCTCTTCCAAATGATCCACGCTTTCCATGTAGGTGCATAAAAGCCCCTCATATGGTTCCATGCATAGAGTGCTACTAGTAGGATCAATGGTTAGCCACTGGGTGCCTTCCTAATTTTTGGCTACTACATATAGGCATTGTTGGATTTGCAATTCCTTGGCACACCGATTGCATGCTTGAATAGATGTCCGCTTAGCAGACCACAGCTACTCCACATAGTTCCACCTGGAGTCACTATACATGATGCATGGAACATGCTTCTTCTCAATATTTCCAAACGGATTTTCTATTGAAATTTCAAGGGAAAGATCTTGGAGTCCTAGTCTTTTATCCACCATGCTTAGCTAGGCTCTTCACATTATGATTGGAAATTTCCCCTTGCAATTCTTAACATGGATGACAAGGAAATCAATAGGATAGGACCACCCACAAATGGTGGTCACAATGTCCTCAGCCAATCCCAAGGAAACAATAATGGATTGGTTTTCCAGTTCGAGCTGAATGTTGCTCTTCTTTAATAGGGGCAGGTTCCAAGTCTTGTACATGTCATGTGAAATCGAGTTGACTCCCAACCCAAAATCCAAAAGGGCTTTACATGTCTCGTTTCCTGCCACCTGAAGATAAATGAGGGGGCTTCCAAGATCAATCAATTTCTGGGGAAGATGACCTACCTTTATCCAGTCGGTCACTACGTGTGTGAGCAAGACCATTTGTACAATGGAGGGCATTTAGCTTGAAGGCAGCTCGAAGGAACAAACAATGGAGGCAATTTGAGGTTTAGAGGCACTAGCCACATGTGTTTATAAGGGTATGTTTAGGTTAGTGGGCTGGAAAAAGGGATGTTTCTGTGACTTCACTGTTGGTCCACTCGGCTGAGGACCTGGTTGTAGGTTGAGAACCCTCATAGCATTACATTGTTGTGGCTTTAGTGGGATTTCCCCTTGCATAGGTGGAGTAGGTGGTAACTAAGTAGGGTGTTGCTGAGTAGGGACGGTAGGAGAAGGTGATGAAGGATAGTAAAGATATGGGTTTTCCCCCCTGGGTGATGGAGACTATGGTCAAAAATATTTCAGGGGGTGGTAGTAATTCTAAAAATTTGCATGACTGGAACAATCCTGTGGGGAGACTGGTTGCTGAATGTAGTAGCCATAGGGATTTGGCTATCGGTAAGGGTACTATTTCCTTGAAGGTGGCATTCCCCACACTTGTTGTTGCTACCACTACTAAAAGTATTTGAAAGGTTGAGGTGGCACTTGACTTGGATAATATCCTTGCTACTGGTAGGAACTGCCTGGGGTTGCCTTGTGGTTAAGGCAACCATTATGGTGTTTGCCTCTTGGCCAAGTGAGGATTCAACGCATACAACATAGAATATTGTAGATGTGACATAATGGGACAACACCCTTTAAGATGTTCGTATTGGCATATGTCACATTCATCATCTACCTCTGTGTCAAATTCTACAACCTATTTCGCTACAACAACTTTGCCCTTACCTTTATGGTGGATACATTCAAGTTCTTTCTTCCTACACTGATCACGATCATTGCCTTACTCTCTGGACTCCTCTGTAATCTTCAAAACACTTTGAAATTTTTCATTCAAAGATTTCTACATCTTGTCAACCTTTGCTGATATTTTAGAGGAAAAGTTTCTAGGGGTAAGGTTTTGCGGGTCACCACTACATTTAGTGATGATTCCTTCTCATATTCACAAAATCAGGCCTTCCTATTTTTGATGGAGGGATCCCAATTAAACTCCTCTATACTTTCCTTCTTTCTATGTTCCCCCTCTTCTTTAAGCACTTTCTCAATTAGCACTATAGTTGATGGGCCCTTAATTCTGATAGTCATCCTTGGGTATACATGCCAAGGGTCTTTCTAGTTTCAAAGTGGATCCCATCAATGATATGGCGAATCCTTAATGAACGAGATCTATTTCTAAAATTTTATAAAATTTTCTAAAAATTTTTAAGCTCTAAAAATTTTAAGCTCATTTCCTTGCCTTTGTAGCTTTGGCTGCCTTGCTGCATTACCTAAACACACTGATGAGGGGTGCAAGTCCTGAAAAAGGTTTTGTGTAACAACATACATTATGCAATGCTATTGAGCTTTCTATTACTTTTTGTTTAACATTTTTTTTGTTCAATAGTTTCTACAATATTTCTGTTAGCCTTTCCATTCTTTTTCTTGATGCACCAGATCCATTTCTAAATTTTCTAAAAAATGAGAATAAATGCTTATGTTAGGATTAGCTGAGAATTAGTTCATGACTAGATTAATTAAACATTTAATTACTTAATTTTTAGCACTTAGGAGAATTAAATGAAAAACATAAAAGTGATAAAAATCATATGCCTCAGTTACACTTAACCATACCTTTGAAATTCACAAGTGAAATTGAGAAGACAATGATCACGTTCGTTAGATTCACTATCTAAATCTAGTGTCCTTAGAGAGCTAAAGTCTATAGAATTCAATTGGATCACTTAGTGAATGCTACTAATTTGTATGGTTCAGCATAGGGACTTCTTGCTACTCATCATCACTGCTCATTAGAAATAAAATTTTAGTCTTTCTTTTAATGGATATTATATAATCAACTATCAATAATTAAGTTGGAAAATTAGGATTGAATAGAGTATATAATAAATTATGTATGAATTACAAGATAGGAAGATGATGACATAAGCATATGGATATAAATTTTTGAAATTGAAAATGGATGTGTTAAATGGAATATATAAAACTACATTTGACTATTAAGTGCATCTTCTAAATCCTATTAATTTGCAAGAAAACATATTTCATCAATACAGTAGGATTAAACAATAATCATTAATACTAAAGATGACAAACTAATGATGGTAATTTGTTGATTTATGAAATGAAAAACTAATAAATGAAATTTTATAAAGTTTGTAAACCATTTAGATTTATTGGAAAATATAAATGTACTTGCTATAATTTTCAAAAATGTCATAAAAAATTACAAAATCATGAAGTGTTCTTGGTAAGATATAAAAAAAATTAACTAAATTAGGAACAATAATATTCCATTTATGTCTAATATGCTCAAATGCAAGATATTATGGGAAATTGTGGTGTTCATCTTCAATGATATTTTGACCTATTATCAAATGAATTATAGTTAAAAGTTTCATTTAAGGCATGTACTAGTAAGGTTATGCTTAAATATGCATATAAATTAAGGAGATATTAGAATTTGAATCTTTTTTTCTCTATGTACCACAAGGTCAAATCCATGTCTTATGACTTAAGAAACAAACATGTTTCCATTACTCCAAATAATGGTCCCTAGTTTAGGAATAATAAAAGACCTTAAAAAATAAATCTAATTCCATCCCCTATAGCTAATAAAATCTCCATCATGATGTATAATAGTATTAAAATTTTTTTGATCATTGTGCATTTATATCATTAACACATATACTAACCTATTAAGGTAACTAACATTGAAGTGTTAGTCTAGTGATGAGATTCTTAATTAGAAGCTCTAAGTCATGGGTTCAATTCAAATAGACAATGCTTGGTTAAAAAAAAATTTCTATCTAAATATGATGGAAAGGTAAATGAATTATTTGATGATGATTTTCTATGATTGACTATTTACTTGATGTTATATCCTAAAACATGTATATATTTCTAATGTGCTTTGAAGTTGGCATACTTCTTAATATATCCTTTTTGGATTAAAGTATGATACTTACACATATACAACCACCAAATTTGAGTATTCTAAGTAGAATTTTATGTTCTAGGCACAATTCCTTTTAATAGAGAATGAGGCTAAAACTGACTTCCTATGATCATATCACATAATTTTTTTTGTGATTTACAAACTACATGTCATATGATCTTAGAAAATGAGCTATGTGTAATTGACCATAGTACATATAAGTGTATAATGACCATGTTGAAATACCTTCAATATCATATGTTGTAGAGTTTTTTATGAATCCTTGTTAAGAAGACTTGGCTTTATTCTCATCTTGGATGAAATTTTCTATGATTTGAACTTCATTTTCCTTTACTAGTTATATTTTAGCTTATTATATATCTATTAAATATTATGATATTCTTTATAATAGGAACCTTGATGATGAAGTGCATTTTGACTAGCTTTGATATCTGAGCCCTAATATTAGATACCTAATATTAGGAACCAAGAAGTGATGCCAAATATATGATATCACAAGATGTATTTTGGCCTATAAATATAACACTTGGGCACATAGTTTGGATAATATTTTTTTTATAGTGTTGTAGAGCTCTTGTAATTTTTCTTCCCCGAAGTTAGCATATTTTCCAAAGTACCCACAATAGGAGTCATTAAGTGCATGGATCTTTATTTGAGCATTATTGTACCTGAGCACGGTAGTGTGTGCGACAATAAGGACGAGCTTTCTGATACACCTTATAGCACTTTGGATAGATTAAATATTTTCTTTATGTATTGAATGTTTCATGCAATTTCCTTGGGTGCTTTAAATAATAAAGTTGAATTAAGCTAGATTAAATAGAAATTAATTAAGCACATAAGTATGAATGCTTTGAGAATGTGCATGACACTTTGTAATCCCAGTAATACTTAATGTTTGGTAACTTAGCAGTGTTATGCATGTTTAGGATATGTATCAAAAGTGTGATTGGAGGCTTATGATAGGATTAGTTAGACATTGATTAGTTAGTTAGATTAAATTAGCAATTAAATTACTTCATTCCTTTCATTCCTTATGTTAAGTACCCAAAACATAAAACATAAAATTAATAGAAATCATACATCTCAATTACACTTAACCATACATTTACATATCACATGTGTAATTGGAAAGACAATGAATTACTATTAGGGTTAGTTTCACTTCCTAGAGGCTAGTGTAGTGGAAGATAAAGGGTCCATGAAATTTTTTCAGATTGCACATGAATGCTTAGTGATTTGTATGGTTGGGCATATGGGTACTCACTGCTCACCATTTCGAGGACTCTTTTTATTTGAAATGTGCAGTATCTAGGCATAGTGAAAATCATTAACATTGTTGGATGAATCCTAAGGTTAAAATAATCCTAAGAATAAATATAAAAATTTGAGCATACTGATATCTTATTCTAACTACAAAATGTCTTCTTCTCATAGGAACAATGATACTAAACCACTAGTGCCTCAAGAATGCAGGGTGGTATATACTCATCCAGATGAGTATGTGCTTGAATTCACCTTCATCCTGCATCAAGATGAACAACTAAAATGGAAAGATATGAAGGGTAACATTATAATACCTTCTAATTGATCTATGCTCGAGATGCTATTCCAAACACTTAGGAGGTTTGGCATCTAGGATCTTCAAGAAGAGTACATTGTGCATGACCTTGACTACTAGGACTATCATTCCACTAAAATATAATGTAGGAGAAATTTATAGTAGAAGAAGCATCATGAGGCTTTGAAGGGGAAATGGTTCACCAACCCCTTATTCCTAGTGAACCAAAATGATAATGAGGATCCTCCCTCTAGGACTTCTCAACATGAAGATTCTCCACCCTTAATATTGGTGATGGGGGCTTAAACTTGAATCTGCAGTCCACTATCAAAAATATAGGTTTAGGAAAAAGTGAGAGTTAAGAAAGGGCTTGGGTAAGCATCAAGATGACAAGAAAGCTTATGAATGTAACCATAACAAGTGTAGTGGATGTGGTAACACTACAGAAAGAACAACCATAATGAAGGTGAATAGTAGGATAATGATAAGCATAAAGACTTCCATGAAAAAAGGGGTAGCAGAGAACATCATAGATGTCATCAAAATAATGATGATCATGTGCCTTTTCTGGAAACTTGGAGAATGTTAAATATTGCAGAGGTAGTAAAAAATTCATCTAGGCATGTGAAAGATAGTTGGATCGAGCAACTTGACACGAAAAATATCCCTAAATTTGAGAGGGGGGGGGGGGGGTGCGGATATTACTCTAATTCACAAACACATCTTCAAGCCTTTCACAATTCTTGTGTCTTACAAAATATTAAAAATGATTGTTAGAAATTAAAGTTATTTCCTAAGATACTCATAAAGGAAGAAAAAATCTAGTATCGGTCCTTAGAGCTAATCTAGTCACAGGTGGACTACAATGTTTGAGTTGTTCAATGATAAATATTAGACATACTTTAGAGTGTCTAATCTAAGAAGGTAGATACAAGGATAGAAGCAAGGAACACATGAATCCTTGGATGCCGCCATGGACAAATACTATTCTCTCACACATCGATGGCCTAGCCATGGTTATTCTCAATGGAAACAACTTTGCCACATCATAGATATACTCAGATTAGAAACAAGAGGAACTCTTGGGATCTATGCCCAAGAAAGAATATCAAAACTTAGAGCCCATTAGATCTAAAGGCTAATTGAGTAGGTAGTAAAAGAAGAAGGAGAGCTAAGAAAAAGGGAAAGTGTTGAGGAATATAACAAAGATCCTTCCATTAGAAAAAAGGAAGGTTCAATTTTGTGGCCATAAGGAGGAGTCACCACTTAATGAGGTGGTGTAGTGAAAAACCTTGCAATCGAAAAATTTGTTTTCAATATATTGACCAAGGTTAATAAATTATAGGACTCTTTAGAAAAAAAATTCTAAATTTCTCTAACATTTATAGAATAATTAAGAGAGTAGAGTAGTGATCTTGATTATAGGAGATGGAAAGAAGTTGAACATGCCTACCAAAGGTGTAAGGGTAAAGTTTCTATAGTAGAGGAAGCTATGTAGATAAAATCAAATGATGATGATGATGGATGTGAGATCTACCAATATAAACATCCTAAAGGATGTTTCCATGTCATGTCAAAATTATAGGATCCTAGGGTGTACATGTTGAATCCTAATCCTAGATCATGAAAAAAACCTTTCTCTCAAACTAACAGCTCAACTAAACCCTCACATATAGCTACGATTGGCAACCCTACTTCTCTATCTTCCTTTGTATTTAATCCATTCGATTCCCCTTCAACCCAAACACTTTCCAAAGTGCATGTTGTCATGTTAACTGATGTGGTAACTAATTGGATAAAGGCTAGTCACCTTCCCGGGAAGCTATTTGATCATGGAAATCCCCTTATTTACCTTCAAATTGCTAGGAATAAGCCTTGCAAGGCTCTTCTTAATTTAGGTTCTAGTGTTTATATGATTTTTCATGAGTTGTATAAAGCCTAAAACCTACCTACACTCAAGAAGAATAACATGCATCTTGAGTTGGCTAATTATTCCATCACTATTTCCTTGGGACTGGTGTAGGACACTGTGATCATCATTTGTGGGTGGTTCTACCTCACCAATTTCTTGGTAATCCAAGTGGACAATTGCAAGGGGGAATTCCAAATCATCATGGAAATGGCTTGGATAAGAACTATTAATGCATGATTGGGGATCTGAGATCTTTCCCTCAAAATTTCTAAAGAAAATGCATTTGGAGAAATTGAGAGGAAGAAAATTTCATGCATGACATATGATGATACAAGGTGCAACTATGTGAAGAAACTATAAGTTATTAATAGTATATCTATCAAAGCATGTGGTTAGTATGCTAATATATCTAAAATTCAAAGGTGCCTATACACAGTAGCCACAAAGCAAGAGGGCACCTAGTGGCTAACAGCTAACCATGAGAGTAGCTCAACACTTTGCATAGAACCTGCTAAGAGCCTAACATGGGCTTATGTGGAAGGCATGAATGAAATGGAGAAAGTTCATCATCAACTCTTCATTGATAAAATTGATGATACTAGTTGGGGAGAGATGAAAATTATTTTGAATTTTAAACAAAATATCCTAGAGTTAAAAGCTCTACCTACTGGCATGAAGTATGCATGTGTTTAAAAATGAAAAGCTAGTAATCATCAATGTCAATCTTGCTCCTAAATAGAAATAGATGATGTTGAAGATTGTTAACAAATGGCCAATAGCCTTTTATTGGTCATATCATAAACTCACATGGATTAATTCTAAGATATGCTATCATCATATATACACTGATCTAGTAATGAATATAGAGAGATAGTCGTAGTGATGGTTGAACCCCAAATAAAAGCATATCATTAAAGAGGAAATTGAATAACTCCTCAAGGCAAGTTTTATCTATCTTATTGCAAATAGTGATAGGGTTAGCACACTCATGATTATGGCAAAGAAATGTGGTAAGTCATAGGTCTGCATCAATTTTTGGCTATTGAATATGGCAACATTCAAATATCACTTTACCTTGCCATTTGTGGATCAAGGATTGGAAACTATTTTTGGGAATTACTATTATAGCTTCTTAGATAGTTATGGTGGCTATAACCAAATCTAGATTGTGCTAGAAGATCAAGCCAAAATCACATTCATGAATCATTGGGAAACTTTTGCATATAAAAAAAAATACCATTTGGCCTATGTAATGCTCCTACAACATTCCAATCCTTAGTCTTGAGAATTTTTTAGTAGTAGATTGGTGGCAAGATGGAAGTCTTAATGGATGACTTCTCTACCTATTGGGCTACATTTGAGCAAGCCTTGGACCATCTTGAACAAGTGCTTAAAAGATGTTTGGAGACTAATCTTCAACTCAATTGGTAGAAGAGCCATTTGATGATATAGGAGGGTATTGTCTTGGGGCATAGAATCTCATAGGTAGGGATTGAGAACCACCCTAAAAAGATTAGGGATCATTCAAGAAATTACCCATTAACCAAAAATTGTAAAAGATGTTTAGTTATTATTTGGACATAGTAGTTACTATCAAAGATTTATAGACAATTTCTCAAATATCACAAAATCATTGTTCAAGCTAACAGACAAAGATGTTCCACTTTTTTGGACTAAGAAATTTGAAAATGCATTCCAATAGCTAAAGGAGAAGCTCATAGAAACTTCAATTTTATGAGCACTAGATTGGTCTAGACAATTTCATGTCATAAAAAATGCATCAAATTATGCCTTATTGGTCATGCTTATGTAGGTGGATAATCAAAAATGTCCTTATTACATCTACTACTAATGCCAAAGGATTGTGGGTGCACAACCAAACTACACCACCATAGAAAAAGAATTGATGGCAGTGGTGTTTGACTTGGAGAATTTCAGGCACTATGTACTTGGATATAAGGTGTTTATGCACATGGAAAATAGTACAATTTTCTTCCTAATGAATAAGGCAATGATGAGCCCCCATGTCATACGATGGCTAGTAATCTTATAGAAATTCAATCTTACAATGGTAGATTGAAAGAGAAGTGAGAATGTGGTTGCTGATCACTTCTCTCAATTGAGATTGGACAACAGAGACAAACAAAGGCCACTGTCTAATTAGTTTCTTGATGAAATTCTCTTTGTTGGGGCTATAACTAAATAATTTTCCATTGAGACTAAATGGTACAATGGCATTCTTATCTATCTTCTCACTCAATAAATGCCACAAGAGCTAGATCATAGGAAGAAACAATAGTTTCTTCACCAGGTGAAATGCCTCATGGAGTTCAATGAGCACCTTCATAAGGTGTACACCAATGGCCTAGTTCATTAGTGTATCCTTGATGCTGATCAGCTACATGTTCTCCAAGACACTCATGAGGGTCCTTGTGGGGGGTCACTATGCATGGAGATGCATGGAAATTAAGATCTTGATGGTAGGATATTATTAGCCAAAACTCTTGAGGGATAATCATTAATTTGTCAACTATTGTGAACAATGATAATGCAATGGTGGAATAACTACTAATATGGAGGATCCTTAGTAGTGGATTCAACCACTAGATTACTTTGACATCTAGGGAATTTACTTCATGGGTTCTATCATGCCCATGCCAAATGAAAATGCATACATCATAGTCACTATTGACTATTATATGAAATGGGTAGAAGTAGTAGCCATCATTAACTATACATCTAATACTAATGTTTGGTTTGAATAACAAAATGTTGTAAATAGGTTTGGTATGCCACATGCATTAATTTTTGCTAATGGAATCCACTTTATAGGAACTACCTTTTGGAAGCTCATGAAATACTTGGAGGTTGATCATAAATTAGGAACACCTTATTATCTCCAAGCCAATGGTTATGTTGAGGTTACAAATAGGGAAATCACTATGATCTTAATGATAATAGTTAACAAATATAGAAGACACTAGAGTACAAAACTCAACAATGCCCTCTAGGCCAACCACTTCACTTGGAATCTCCCTATAGGCTACTCTCCCTATGAGTTGATGTACGAAAAATTGCCAATCCTTCCTATTCAATTTGACCTCTATACACTTTCAACGGCCTATGGCCTTAACCTTGACTTAAGTCTAGTACTAGAAGAAATATTAATGAATCTCAACCTACTAGAGAGAAATTTATTAGTATTCCTATCATCTAAAAACTTGCATAAGGCATTTAATAAAAAATGCTATGACCTTAGAATTAGAAATGTCAAATTTCAGTTGAGAGATAAGTTTCTCTACTAGAACACCACACTTGTGGCACAATGAACCAAGTTCTAAACACTATGGGAAGGTCCTTATATTATTTTCAAAATATTTCCTTCTAGGACCATGTTGATGTACAAACCTAAGAGCCCAGAAAAAAGAACAACTTGTCAACATGCAACAAATTAAATCTTTTCTTGAGTATAAGGTAGCTAGTGGTCACAACACCTTCTTAGATGGACAACCACACTTGATTTCTAAGATCTCCTTCTTCCAAATTAGTCATGGGGGATATGGCCATTGATGCTAATCATATAAATGGCTCATGTTTTTCTATTTTTTGTTTTACACATTTTTATTTTACACTTTGTTGCTTTTACACAATTTTTTCTTTTCTATTTTTAATGTTTTATATCATTTTGTTTTGTTTTATAAAATTATTAATATGTTTTATTTTTCTTGAATATTTTACAATTTCTTGTATATTTTTCATTATTTCAGTGTGAGTTTCTTATTGTGTTCTAATAATAATATGCCTTATTACCAAAAAAGTACAATGCAGTTTGCTTGATGTGTGCATGTGCTATCTCGTAATTTGATTATTAGTGTTTGGATTCTAGCATTGAATTTTGTTATTGATAATTAAGACATGGTTTATTTTTCATGAAATAAGTTGTGAGTCCATGTCATCCACCCATCCATAAACTCTATCGTGTTTCTAGTTCTAGAAGTATGAGGTCCCTTTTCTTAGCAAAGATTTAATGAATTTGTGACCTTGGTATTTTTTGGACTTGGAAAGGATTCAAGGATTTGAATAGGGTGTGACTTCAAGGGGACTCAATACTCTTTGTTCTTTTCTACTTGATTGGGTACATGAGTGTTTTCATAGGTTTCTTACCATTCTTCGTCAACTAATAATAGGAAGTTGGATAAGTCTTTGCATGGTATGGTTCCCATTCTAATAATAATAATAATAATATAAATAAATAAATAAATGATGGAAATGGAAATTCAAAGCACACCCCTCAGAAAGAATAACAAACTATGAGCACTAGTTATGAGACTCAAAAGACATGTTACCCATGCCTAAAGGTCCCATCTAACTAAGGTCATTTCTTACTTCCTACTTCTTTTTTCTTCTTCATAATGAATGATGGTTGTTTGTGGGAGCACTCTTATGTCTCAAGGGGATATACTGGTCTAAGAGTGATGATGAAAAGTCACTAAATATGGTTGGTTTTGGTCTAGACTAAGGGTGGATTTTATCAGATCAATTAACCACAAAATTTTTGAGGGACTTCATGTGATATTAATTAGGAACTCCATTCCATTTTCTGTCTCTTATCCATCTATGCTTTCCATGCCTCACCTCACTACCAATGTTCATGTTCTTGTTTGAATTCTTCTAACTCCCACAAAGGTTTAACTAAGGACTAACATTAACATCATCAATCCATAAAGTTAAACCCTTTCAATGAACTCTGATAGTCATAGAAATCAAATATTATTAAAAGAATTAATCCAGCATAATCACAACCTAGCCAAGTGTAACATCTAACAAGTCAAGGTACCCAAAAGCTATAAGTTACACATTACACACTAATTCGTAATTTTGTTGTGATTGCAATGGGAAGCATGGACTAGAAGTAGGACTATCTTCATCAAGGAATAAGTAGCAACACCATGCTTTCACAAATCCCACTAACCCCAAATCACCAAACAAGAGGAACTTGAATTTGATGGCTCAAGGATGATAATGCAGGGAAATGATGTTGCCAAGGGTGAAATTGATATGGGTGAGAGTGAGACCCTATATGTTTGTATCCTACAAATTCATGGCCATTATTGTTATCACAACATTCCTAAATATGGAGTTGGGCATGCTTGGCTATGCCAAAGTAGATATTTTCATAGCTGACATTGCTCATAGTTACTAGGAGAGGAAGAGAGATCTATCTATCTAGTGTTTCACTGTCATGTGCTTTGTTGTTGCCTACCACACAACCTATCATTGGTGGTAGAAAACCCAAGAAGACTACTTTTTTCAGTCACTATTTTCCAAGGGGGGAAGAAGAGAGAATCCTGTTGTAGTCGCCTGTTTGGATTTGTAGAGGGAGACATAGAGGCTACCTACTAATCCCTTATTCTATGACATTGCCCTATCACCATCAAGAGAGACCACTTGCCACAGTTGCTAACTATTACTGCACACTTGCACTAATGACTAACATGATTGTACAAGTGAGGGTAGGCTAAGAAATCTACTCTATTATTGACTATGTAGCCTACCATCATCTTCCATCACTACCATCATTGTAGTTTGCAGTTTAGTCCCCAGTCATTTGTTGGGGAAGGAAGGAGAGAGAGGGATGTCATCACTATCTGCTCTACATTATCACATTCTATTGGAACAGATCATTGTCACGAGCTAACCTACCTATTAACTTTGCCTGCCTACATTGTACCATGCACACTACTACCTAGGAAAAGAGAGAAGGCTACGTGTTGGGGGTGCAAGAAAAAAAAATGAAAATTGCCATCTATTGGTTTCTTGGCTAGTGCCAAGATCTTGATCTACCTACTACCAGTTGCTAAGCCCCCCATTGGTGTTGAGAGTCCCTTGCTTCCACTTGAAACTATCTACGACATGTCCTACTACTGTAAGAGAGAGAGGGAAGGTTGTAGGTGCTACTCACCATCTGGTACCATATCACTACACTAGAGAGAAAGGAGGCCATGCCCATTTTGCCTTGATAACATTTGATCCTTCACTTTTATAGCCACTCTTTTGGGTGTTTAAATGCCCATGTTCTATGTCAGTTACATCCACCACCTAGGCTGTTACATAAGTTTCATAATGCCTGGGACCACCACATCATTAGTTACGCAACCACCACATGTAACTCCTAGCACCACTCAAACATAACTTCCACCATGTTCTCCACCACTTTTGATTATCACCAACATAACTCCTATAATGCACAAAACTCTTAGCACCATCATCATCAATTACACCACCTCTACAACTATTATGTAACCCACATTCTACACCACCTGGGCCACTACATCGATGCCATCATGACGTGGCAACATAACCACCGCCACAAGCTTGCCATTATGAATCAGGCCCTAAGACATGCTTGTACAAATTAACTTTCTTTGTGCTCAATGCCAGGGTATTAGACTTGTTGATCATGGCTCCATGTCTAGCATGGGCAATGTTGGCATCAACAGTTAGCCTCCAAACTAGAAATTGCATGCAAGTGCAAGGAACAACACAACCATAGAAATCATAAAAGGAGATGCAGAAGATAGAGGACAAAGTCAGGACTCAGGTAAGTATTGCCAAACCAAAAATCTAAAAATGGAACTAAGAAAATGAGAATTTAGAAATTTAAAATAACATTAAAGATGGGTGATGAGACTTGGGTAACAAAAATTTTTAATAAACAAATGTTTTGGATTAGAAAATAAAAGGCTAGAAAAATAGCCCTACTTCTAGCATCAAAAATGTGTTGATGTGTAAATTTTGGATGCATCAACACTAGGAAAAAAAGACTTGTTTGAAGAGACTATTGTCTAGGGTGCTTTCCATATGGGTATGGAAACCCACAAATAGTTGATGCTAGAGAAGTATATGTGACATTTCAAAAATAAAATAAATTAAACTATAACGTTGGGAGTATTTAAATTGAAAAGCTATCTTGAATTTTAAGACTCAATGAGAATACCATAACTAGTTTTTCCCTGGTTCTTACTATTGCCATTTTTCTATACCATCTCTTCTTCATAGATTCTACCATAGTCGACACTGCTCATAGTTGCTAGGAGAGGAAGAGCGAGAGAGATCTATCCAGTGTTCCATTGCCATGCACCTTGTCATTGCCTACTACACAACTTACTGTTGGTGGTAGAAAACCTAGGGAGGCTGCTTGTTGTAGCTTCATCAATGCCAAAGATTGGAAAAAGAGAGAACCTTATTGTAGTCACTAGTTTAGATCTGCAAAAAGAGGGAGGCTATCTACTAATCCCTTCTCTTCTAACATCACCCTACCATCACTGAGAGAGACTACTTAACACAATTGTTGACTGCTACTGTGCACATGCACTGTGAACTAGTGCACCTATAGGAATGAGGGGAGGCTGAGAAATCCAGTCTACTATTGACTACATAGCCTATCATCATTTGCAGCTACTGCTGCTATTGTAGTTTATGGTTCAGTCTACCATTGTTTCCTAGTGAAGGGAGAAGAGAGAGGGATGTCACTGCTATGTGCTCTATGTTGTCACGTGTTGTTAGAGTAGATTGCCACCGCAAGCTTACCTACATATTAATGTTGCTTGACTACATCATGCCACATGCACTACTGCCCAAGGAAATAGAGAAGGCGGCCCATTGGAGTGCAAGAAAAAAGAAAGAAAACCATTGCCTGCTAGTTTCATAGCTAGTCCCAAAATCTTGATCTACCTACTACCTATTGCTCAATCCCCCACTAGTGTTGAGAGTCCCTTGCTTTCCCTTACAAATGTCAGTAGCATGTCCTACTACTGCAAGAGAGAGATGAGAGGTTGTAGGTGTTTCTTGCCATTTGGCACCACACAACTACATTAGAGAGAAAGGAGGTCATGCACCTTTTGCCCCCATAACATCCACTCCACTTTTATAGGTGCTTATCTAGATGTTTAAATGCCCACAACCTATGTTACTTACATTCACCACCCAGGCCATTACGCAACTTCTATAATGCCTAGGACCACCACATTGTTGGTTATGTCACCATTGCATGTAACTCCCAACACCACTTGGACATAACTCTCACCACGTTTTCCACCATTGTCTGTTATCATTAATGTAACTCTTGTAACACAAATAACTTTTAGCACCACCACCATTAGTTATGCCACCTCTGCAGCTATTACATAACCCACATTCTACAACACCTGTGCCATTATGTCTATGCCATCATGGCATGGCAACATAATTGCCGCCACAAGCTTGCCATTATGAATTAAGCCCCAAGATGTTTTCATAAAAATTAACTTTCTTTGTGCTCGGTGTAGGGGATTAGACTTGTTGATCATGGCCCCATGGCTAGCATGGGCAATGTTGGCATCAGTAGTTACATGTGAGATGTGAGTTGATTGTCATCTTTTGATTTGGTTTTGCATCACCAACTGAAATTGTTCCAGCATTGCTGATGTCGCCAAATCCAAGTATTTTATGTTTCACTCTTGACACCCTTGACCTTTTCTTCCAGCACCATGAGAAAGAACTAAAGCAAAATCTATGTAATAGGAACACATGGTTAGAATGGGTAGAGGATAGTGGGGACCTAAAAGTTAAGGTTTCCTTGCACGTCAAGTAGTCCATATTCCATCGGATTGCCAATATAAATCTTATTAGGAAAATCAAAACAAATCGATGTAAAAATCAGATTAAAATCATCAAAATTTATTGAACAAATCACTCATATGCACTCATGCACTCATGTTAGTAAGGGCAATTTCCATTTTTTTCATCTAAATATTAGTTAAAGTGGAAAATCAAATATAGAAATTTTAATTTTTGAAGGGCACAAGAATTAGCAATATATAATATATTAAACTTAAAAAATCAATAAAAATACAGCACTATTCATTGGATTAAATATTTTATCCGATTTTGTATCAACTTCAACGTTGCTTTGCTATTGCAGATCTTGCCATTCATCGCACTGATATCCATGCCAACCACGAAATAAAATCCATGTTAAAAGAATAACGAAAAAAATTGCTCTCCTTTTCTGGCCAACGTTTTGGTGAACGAGGATGCCTCTGCTGTAGCATGGAACGATTCGTTCATTTGATAGCTCATCACATCCTTGGTTGGTGACAGAATGCCATGGCGGGGTTGATTCAGCAGTCTCATCTCTTGTGACGTGTTCGATGCCATAATCTTACTTATGTCCACTCCACTATTACTATTATTTGTAAACCGAATTAATAATGTCAATGCTTGCGTGGTGCAACGATGGTCGCCAACACGGTAGCTTCTAAATTGAACTGTCCGCATTTCTCAACTTTCAACTTTCATGTTCCTGTGCTTAGAAAACCAAATGAACCACTGCACGATGCGTTCTATTGTGCCTTCCGTATCTCCCATTTTCATATATCAACTGTCTCTGCTTGGGATTATTCCTTCTTAATTTTTACGTCCCTGTAATCGGAGTTTTCTAAAAACCTTGTATAAAAGCTAACCTGGTGTGTGCACCGGGTTCTTGCTTCAGGCAGTTTGGGCAGTCGGCATCGTTAGGGTAACTGGAGGCATAAATAGGTTACATGCTATGCATCAAAAGAATCCGATTCGTGGAAGCGAGGAATCGAGGATTCCTGATTCTGAACGTGTTTGCGTATGTGTGCCTCAAGAAAAGTGGGGACGGTTCGTAGCCGGGAGGTGATAGAGAAAATTTAAATATATTAGTTTTTTCAGAAATTAAATCTCATATATCATAAAAATACATTGTAAAATATAGAACAATGTAAATCCAAAATATTGTTCCTGCTTAAAAATTGCACAGAATTAAATTGCAATATCACCATTAAATTGAAGCAAGAATTTGCAAAGGTATGGAGGGCATTGAATCCATTTATGGTCAAACATATAATTTCTGTAACAACCAAAATGACAGCAATAAAATGAAACCCCTTTGTTACTCAATCCAATATTTTCCAAAAATGAAATTAAGCCTCAAGCCTGGACCAAATTTATAACAAATCAGGTCTGGTAATACTTTTGTTCAACAACTACCTGAGAGTAGCACCATAGGGACTACCTGTGAGTAGCGCCATAGGGCCACATTGAAGATGACCACATTAAAAGAAGACACAACTTAACTAAACTAGGCATAGCCAGGAACTCACCTCACTTACAATGATCCAAAACCTTTCAGACGCTGAAAAATCGGCACTAGTCATGATGAAAGGGAAAGTAAAAACAGAGCACCATGAACTTGCATATGGCCATTGGCCATGTGCTTGTGGGCTTTGTTGCTTTATAAGCAAACAGATTTTTAAAATAGTTGACCCTGTTTTGTTTCTTCTTTTTTCAGCGGAGATACGAGAAAAACAGCAAAAACCAGCAATGAACAATAAACAAGCGGGAATGTGTGAGTCATGGCGGAACCTTTGACGCTCGCAAAGGCAGGCCAATCCATGCAAATGCAATGTTTTCCTGGCACCCCCCGTCCAAAACTTGATTTCCGTATGACCCATACTTGGCCCGTCGGCCTTCGGTTACCATACTGTGTGTTTATTTATTCGTACTCCCTTGTTTTCTGTGGTCCGTCTCATGCCGATGCCATGAATCTTGATTGCTTGCTTGCCACTTAACAATGAAATGAAATTTTTGGTATGATTCAGAACAGGAGAAGATACACGTAAGATTTTAATGCAAAATGCAGACATTACTAAAAAGGCAAGAACAATACGAGGCAAGGCAGGGCGACCATTTCAATGTATACGTACAAATCCAGAGAAAATTTGATTGAAAAATATGAAATACGTACCCATTGCGAATTTAATGCGTTTCTGTATGCGCTCCCCAATCCGACGCGAACAGTTCGTGAAAATTTGTCTGGAATCGCGAATCTCCGGCGCATAGGTTACATGGCATGGCATAAGCGTTTATTTATAATCCATACATTTTGTTTTATACTACCTTTTACCTTCCTTATTCTTTCTTACATTGGACTACTTTACTGATTTATAAAATACCAATCGAATATAACTCTGGCCTGATGCACCTGTCGGACATGAATTATTAAAAAATGTTCTTTTGTTAAGAAAACTCTGAAGGGAAATCTGCAATCCTGTCAACGTTTTTTTTCTCTTGTTTTTTCGCGGAGGTTCAAGTTAAGAACCCTTTTCCTTGTTTTTGCTGTCGTGTTATCTAATTGCATAGTATAAAACAACGGTAAGTATGTTGTCTTAAACGTTTTCTAAACTTTATTTATGGTAGTTGCAAGGAGTGATAGAATTGATCGTCGGTAGGGTTTTCTTTTGTTGTTGTTATTGTTATGCTAAGCAATATAGAGAAAGGTTTTTTTTTCTTTATCTTTTTTTAAGTTGCTTTGGATATTTTCACTAAAAGCAAAAAAGATGGACTTGGTTTTATTAATTGCTATAATCAAGGTATTTCTCTATTAGTAAAATGAACTGCAAATTGCTTTGATGGAGATTATGTTTAGATGCTTATTTTTTTAAAAATAGACTTATGCAAGGAGAACCTAAAAATAATAATTGTTGGTTTTGTAGTAACTTTCTTCACTTTCTTCTTTTCGTTCAAGTGATTTCTATTATTAATTCTTCAATTCTTAAACAAATTTGGAAAATATAGTGTAAGCTTAGTAAGTATTAAAATTACAACAATATTACTATTTCAACAGATATGCTTTTCAAATTAGCCCATGGTGGCTTCCTTTTAATGAAAGAACTTGAATTACTAATTTATCTAGGTTCTGTACCACATGAAACAAATTTGGTATTGTTACAATTTCTTGTCTACATATACACAATGTGTTACTAGACTCCACAAGCATTCATTTTTCATGAAATAAACTCAAACTTTGGAAGTTTCTCATATGACTCAGAAAACTTATCCTAACTTGTATGTTCTTTCATTTTTACTACTTATAAATCACTAAAATGATTCAAAAATTCAACTCCACTCATGGATCACACGTGACCAAGCTTCCACAAAAAACCCAAAACTTGGATTACAAATCTCGTACCACTATGCTTGATAGAAGGATTACATGGAAGGAAGCTTCTAACCTACATAGTTAAAATAGAATAAGAAATTTTTTTCTAAAAGCTAATTTATGATCTTGAGAATTTATTTAAGTTGAAAATACTTTGCATAAAGCATTTCCACAGTTTTTTGGAATGATGGGAAATTTGTTTCTCCTTTTAATTTTTAAAAATATAAGATTATTCCCAAAAATGATATCTAGAGTTTCTACCTTTTCAAAAATTCAGATTTTTTATGATGTCTTATTCATCAAGGTCTTTATATCGACACTTGTTTTTAACATATGAAAATAATATCTTCTCAATGTCCTCTTTTTGATAGAGAAGCTTATCTTCTCATGTTTGTTTTTTGTGTACCATGTTGCATTACATGCTTGGAAATGGACATCTATAATTTGTAACTATCAATTAAATATCAATAATATATTCTTGATGATCAACTTGCTTTGTCTACTTCATTTCCTTACATCTAAAAATGTCTTTAGTTGCTTGTTCTCTATTCTGTTTGGAAGCTTCTATGTTCAATTAAGTTGTAAGAGAATAACTATGACCTTTCTTAAAGAGTTAAATATTAGATTATGAAAGATGTGACTCTTCAATTATAGCTTTAAGCAAAAAAGCTTTCACTAAAAACTAAACGATTAATTTCTTTCTTGCAATATTAATTTCTTTTTATTTTGGAAGCTCAAAGATAGGAAGATTTTAGCTTTTATTACTATTTGTTTATTTTTTTATGAAAGATTTTTTTTTGTCTATAGAGAGTTTTCTCCTTCTTTTTACAAGAACCCATTTAGGAAGAAGTGAAACCATATGAGGGTGCTTTTAATTGAGGGAAAGGTCTAATTCTTTTTCCTATCCCAAAGGAGATATTTTNTGAGGGAAAGGTCTAATTCTTTTTCCTATCCCAAAGGAGATATTTTTTAGGGTTGATTGTAAGGATAAAAATATGAAAAGGCATTCCCAATACTCTTTAGATTGTTATCTATTCATTGATCTATTGTACTTTGAATTCTAAAATATTATTATTTATCCCCTTCCAATAAAACAAACTAAAATACTAACCCCTAAGATATATAGTTAAATTAGAACTTTATAGCTTAGAATTACCTACTGAAATCAAACCTATAACTTGGGACTTCCAAATCAAATTAAAGATAAATGTAAAATAAAGCCTAACAATTGTTGGCTTGTTGGATTTGAATATCATAGCAATTGCATTAATGACTTTTTAAGGATTTGATTTTGAATTTGAATGCATCTACCTCTACATTAGGCTTAATAAAAAAATTTCACATGTTATGAATATAGTTAAAATTATTTTGCATCTTCTTCAAAAGTTTACATCCTTTTTGCCTATAGAAAATTAAATAAAAGAGAGATACTAAATACTAGGATCCAAGATAAGTGGAAAACATATTTTAAATGGAAAAGACACATACAAGCTATGGATGATATAATGATATATACTTGCAACATTTGAAGTGCATTTGATAAAACAATTCAACTCCATATCTAATAAAAATTTGAGAATATCAAAATATAGAGAGAGAAAACCATTGTAGTTATTAAATAATTGAAAAGACACAAATTGGGTAACATCATTCTTATTTTTGCTATTATAAAATATTCTTTTAGAAATCTTAGAGCTACTAATATTTGTCATGATGCTCGTGTTAGATTGATTTTTATGGAATTATGAAGCAAACAATCTCTACTTGACCATATCTCTCATAAGCTCTATGACATACATTATTTTTAATGGAATTATGTAGGCTCACAAAAAGTTGTTAATGTTGAATTTTTTAATTTGGAAAATTCCTATAAAAAGGAGAGTAAAAACTATATCTAGACATCAAATAAAACTTTGAAAACTTGCTAACGCTACTACTTAAAATATAAAATCAATAGCAGGCATAAATTTTGCAGTTTTAGGAGAGTTTCAAAATTAAAGAGAAAACTTTTATAGCATCAATATCCATCTTGACTACTTTGATCCATCAGCTAAGAACTTGATGATTAAAAAGACTCCTAACCAAAGTTTTCCTCTTCATGAAAAACTAGATAATAATAGGTCTAATTTTCTTTTTTATATAGAAAACTTTTCTAATCTAAATGAACTTAAAAATCATTATTTTAATAAAATCTTAAAGTTAGTTTTAGATAGTGTGAAACTAAAAATGAGATTCTATTACATTTGTAAGCCCCTCAATCTATTAGATGGTAGAAATATACATGTTATAAGTTTTGAAAACATCATAGCATGTAGAAGAAAATTAATAAGTGTTCTTGCTAAAATTTGAAACAAATCAACCAAATTTACAACTATAATATTCTATTTCTAATGTGATCTGATGTAGGACATTGCAAGAAAATGTAGCACTAATCTTCAATGGTATTTATATTACACAACCAACCTATTCATTCTTCATGAGGAATTCTGAATTATATACCTATTTCAACTCTCGAATCATGAGATCTCATTTGTGGTAAGCAAATTAGACATTGTAAACGATGAGATATAATAGTAGATAAATAGTTTACCTTTGAATTAAGGCCATGAAATCATTCAAATACAAATGTTTTTTACTACTACATTTTCCCAATGTTTCTAAAATACTTGTTTTCTTAAACAATTTGCAAACTTGGTTAAGATTAAAATAAAGAATTCACTCCTGAATATTCCATTTATTAAGCCATAGAACCTCTTACAAAGATATTCTTTATCATGGGTTCTCTTCATTCCTTTTTTGGAGTGCTTAGCTAATGAAGAGGTAAAAAGGTTATGAGTGTAGGTGATGAGTGGTGAGGTACCCCTATGCCCAACCATATGAACTAGAAAGCGTTCATGCACAATCTAGTTGAATTCTATAGAATTTATCATTTTCAGTGCACTAGTCCTTTAGGAAGTGAATTTTTCTTTAAGGTCAATCATTGTCTTGCCAACTACACTTGTGACATACATTCGTATGGTTAAGTGTAATTGAGGCATCCAATTTTTATGATTTTGTGTTTTATAGTTTGGTGTCCAGAATGTAGATAAAAGGAATTGCATTAACTAGTATAAATTAACTAATTAACTAGTATTTAACTATTTCTAACATAAGCATATAATCCCACTTTCTGTACACATCCTAAACCCTTGTATCCATTGCTGGGTGATCAAGTGCTATGCTACTAGGTATTCCAAGAAATATCATTGTTGGGATTACCAAGTGAATATGTGTTACACTCAAAGTGTTTGTACCTATGTGTGTAATCTATCTTTCTTAATTGCCTCATTAATGTAATATCTAAAAGTATTTAATAAATAATTAAAAACATTAAATGCATAAATGAAATAGCTAATCTATCCAAAGTGCTGTAAAGTTTATTAGAAAGCTAGTCTTTATTGCCACACACATTGTTATGCTTAGGTACAACAATGCTCAAATAAAGATTTGTATACTTAATGACTCCTATTGTATGCACTTGGGGAGAAATTCTAACTTTAAAATAGAAAAACTACAAGAGCTTCACTACAACTACAATATCTCATTGCCATAAATGTTGTTGCATGTGCATATTTATAGCTATAAAACAACACTGTATTGATAGGGCCTCATCGATGCATGGTAAGATGCATTAACTAGGTCTCATTAATGAGGTCGCATTAATGAGGCCTAGTCAATGAGGCTGCATCGATGAGGCCTCATCGATGTAGCCAATTGAATGTGACTCATCATGCCCCCACAACTAAATGAGAATTCATCCTCAAGTTCTTTTACAAAATTTGGAAGGTATATGATTATTGACTAACTTTTCTTGAAACAAAACAAACTGACTGACTTGAGAAGAAATGAAGTGCCTGGGTGTACATATCCACACATTACAAAGAATGATGATGTTCTACACATAAAATTGAACACCATGATACAACTTTTCAAAACTAGACAACATGTTTCTTGATGTTGTGAAGCTATTAGAGAAGATTAAATAGTGTTAGGTTGTGGTGGTTCTTGAGGCTCCAAGGGACATTCACTGACTTCATGCATAGGTAGTGATTTAGGTGGCTATGCCTATCCTACTACTAGTGCAACTTCAAGCAGGAGACATAAAGCATGTAGTAGCGCTTTCATTCTCTACTCCTTACTTTTGGGATCATGCACCATCCATGTAGCTTTGCCATTATGGGTTGGAATAGGTACATCCCAGGGACATAGGATTATTCGAAATAGCTCCTTAGCATTAACAAACTAGGTAATGAATTTTTTGTATTCAATGTTGAATGCCCTAACTGTGTCTTTCAGCTCCTAGTAGTCATTCATATGTCTAGCTAGGTTCTTAGTGATTGATCATTGGTCTCTAAACCATCCATTGAGAACTTCAAGTTTAGCAGTTGTGGTCTCATGCTTTTGCTTCGCATCCTTATGATGCTTGAACCCTACCTCATATAGGAGATATGAGCTATCCACTTGTTGTTCTAATTCTTACCTTAGCTATCTAGTAGTTAGCATTTCCAAGTTTTCATATTAGAGATTGGCCAACTCCATATACTTTGTCATTTCCTCAATTTGCAACTCCTTCAAGAAAATCTCCACTTTGTTGTAAGCATCAATTCCATCAACAATGGGTTGCCATGTTTCTCTTCCTTGTTGGAGCTGCTAGAGGGCTTTGTTTAGTTTCTCCTTTGCCATTTGAATGTGTTTATCATTAACTTTCTTTTGTAAGCCAACCTGGTCTATATAGTGATTCTTCACTTTTCCAAACTTCAAAGCATCATTCTTCTAGGTACTAATCTTGATGGTAGATTTCTAGCACAAGTTGTGTACTTCCTCCATTGATAGATTTTTGTTCTTTGTAGTCAATTTCCTTAGTTTAGTGTTCACCTTGGAAAGTTGCTCCTACTATTAATGAATGAATTCCTATATTTGATCCTTTTGAGCATCAATATTTCATAGGTGATAGTTCCATGTGGTCAGGATTTCATTATCCTAGTACATTTGGTTTAAGTCCTTCTGAATTGAATACATTTTAGCTTTAGCTATGGATTATTTGAAGATGGTTGTAACTACCTTCTCCTTAGCCTTCTAGAATCATTCTTGAAGCTATTTGAAAGCTTCATCTCTTATTATTGTTGGGTTAAGAATCGTAGGATTTGCAAGTTAGGCACATGATTTGGCAACATCTATGGCCAAGCATTGGTTTCTTTATTGGGCCATTTCAAGTTGCTCCTCTAGGATAATACATTTTCCCCTTGCATTTAGTAGCTTTAACTCGGTTGTAGTGATGTCTTCTGGAAGATCAAAGACATCTGGATTCAGTTTCCTAGTTCCCACCAATCATTATAGCAACTTTTCATGCTGGGCTACATCTAACTTTTCATTAATCATTCCTACGAATATCTACATGTCTTGAAGTGTAGATACATTTGGTACAAATGCTATGGATGCATTCAATGCTTCAGCAACATGATCAGAAACCACTTCAACTGCTATTTCCTACCAATGGTGCTACATTACCAAGATAATTACCTCTTTGCCTTCCTCCAAATATATCAAAGGAGTGGTAGCATTTGCAGATATTTCTAGGAATAGGTGGTGTTGTAATAATGACATCGTCACCTCCTAAGTGTTGGGATTCAACCTTGTAAGTAGCTATGTTCATTGGGCACAGAAAATTGGACCACCCCTCTCCATCTAGCTAATTGTTTAGGCCACCTAATTAAGGTAATTCATTGCTGGCCGATACATAGATGGATTTGCTCCACTCATTCCTATATGTTGCTCTTATTCACTCAAGAGCTACTTTCAGAATTTGTGCAAATGCTTAATGGCTACGTGGGCCTCTGACGTTTTTTCCTAAGTGGCTAGTGGTGGTGACTCCTCTTATTAGGTTGTTGCTGGCATTTTATCTTTCATGATTTTTAACCATGAGGCCAAAGGAGCATGCTTGAGTGTATCATTGGAATAGAAAAAAATTCCTACCCTTTTGCACAGTTTCCAAATGAGTGATAGAAAGGTTAGAGTCTTCCTCCCACATTCATTTTCCTTGAAGCGATTCTCAATATCTAAGTAGATCAATTCTATAAGGTTGATAGGAAATTTCCCACTTAGAGTGATGCATGCTTAGGTGGGGAAGGTAGCTACCTTGCCTAGCCTCATCATTGGATTGAGGTGATAGGTTGCAATCGTGAAGTAAATTTTCTCCACTGGTGTAAGTGAACCACACTCCTTACGATCAACCCTGTAGCATCACTAGGACCACTTCCTCTTGGCATTAGGATCACCTTTCATGTTACTTCCACTAGCTATGTTTTAGTATCAGGAAACCCAAGTGCTTGTGCGATAGCTTTTAATGAGTAGGATACTTGATGTTGACAATGGACCTCAGCCTTCAACTACTCAAGAAGAGATATCTCTCTTCCATGTATTGGTTCCCACTAGATGTGATTATTGGCCACATGGAAGAAGGCTACAACTAAGTCTTGACATATTCTATAGATTTTTCTAGAAATAGCCCAAAGTTGATCTCTTGAAGAACTGATCATTGAATTTCTTGGGACCTAATGATATCTAGGTAGGCTTGAGTCAAAGTGACCTCAATCCTTGGTATGCGTCCAAGCACTTCTTCTTATTATGATTGTTCTATAGGCACTTCTTCTTCCAAAATCTATCAGATAGATTCCACTTCGGTTTCCTCTTGAAGAGGTCCTATTGCATGGGTTGCCTTTGGTAGTTCTTGGCCTTGTTTTTGTTGGCCACTTCCTGTGTTGATTCTCCCATGGTTGTGAGGGTTCTCCTTCCTACAGGCATTTCTATTTTGGTGTCATTTGTAATCATAATGAAACCATGGATTAGGAATAATTGTGTAACCTTAAAGTATTTAGGATACCTTTATCTCTTAAGGATAGTTACACTTTGGCTAACTTGTGATTATGGTTGATTTAATTGATCCAATTATCATTTATTTATCTATTATTATTAATAAATTATCCTAAAGGTTGTTGGAAGGATTAACTATTAAAAAATTTTATGTTTATATCTTGTTAAAGTTATTAACCCTTTAGGGAGTTAGAAAAATTTCTAAAAAATTTCATCAATTTTTCATTAGAAACCTGAAGGTTTGTAGCCCCCATGATAAAGATCTTACCTTTCGTAAGTGTAATATCAAAAAATAGAGTGATTTGGACAAATGGTTTGGAAGTTATGAGCTTTGGAATGTTTTGGGCTTTGAAAAATTACAAAAACTCCCTATGTGTTATGAGGAAAATGTTAAGAATTCCTAAGTGCTAGGTAGTATATATAGTGTGTATGCACTACATCAACGAGGCCTCATTGACATGGTTGGATGCATTGAGGAGGCATCATCAACATAGCTATTGACCACCATTGACTTTGGTTAAACTTTCAAAATACAAGGAATTTCTAGCTAAAATTGGGGTCAAATGAACTCTTAAAGAACGAAGAATAATATGAAAACATGAGAAGAGGGTGTTGAAGCTTATAAATTTGGAAAAATGAAAAAAAATTAATTTAGTAAATGAATGAAATGAAAGATTAAGGATCACTGAGCAGAATACTCAATGGAATATGTGAAAGATAGGATTGTAGCAACGTCAAAGGTAACGCACCTTAACTAACTAGATTAAGAGCTATACAAGTAGGTCCTTCCCATAGCAAGCTCATGCCCTTTTAGCCCTTGCATAACCTCAACTAAGTATTCTGTGGGTCCCATAGTTGATTTAATAATCAGGAAAAGTGAAGGACCAACCTGAAAGGATCTACCCAAGAATCCCAACACATTAGACCAAGACATAGAGCATAACATAGAACATGGCAATGAGGTGAGTTATGGTAGCATGGATAGATGATAGAGAAGGTGGAATGGAGTTTGAAATTGAGGTCATAAGAAGCCCCTTGTAGAATTTGTGTTTAAAATGACCTAAGAAAGTCCATCCTTATTTCAAATCAAATCTAGCCACTTTTAGTAACTTCCTATTGCCACTCTAAGATTGATCCACTTACTTGAGATGCTAGAGTGCTTTTGAAAAACAACCCCTATTTCACAAATAGAAGAAAAGAGAAGTAGAAAGTAAGAGAGAGAGGGCCTTAGTTAGAGGGGACCTTTAGGCATAGGTGCATACTGGTTGAGTCCCATAACTAATGCTTGTATTCCATTTATTTGTCCAATGGGTGTGTTTTGAATTCCCATTATTTATTTTTCTTAAATAAAAACCACACTAGGTAAGGACTTATTCATGTCAAAGGGATGTGCTTTGAATTCTCATTGTTTCTTTTTGAATGGGAACCATACCATGTAACGATGTTATTTGACTTTCTATTAGTGGGTTGTATGGAATGATAAGAAGTTCATGAAAAACACTTAGGTTCTCAAACAAGTAGAAGAGTATAAAAAGTATTGAGTTCCATTGAAGTCATACCCTTTACAAACCTTTGAATCCTTCCTAATTTTGGAACTACCAAGGTTATTGATTGATTAACAGTTTCTTAAATGGAAAGGTCCTAAAATTTCCAGAACAAGAAAAATCATAGAGTTCTTTGGATGCGCAGATGGCATGGACTTACTACCTATTCCATGAAAAATAAACCATGTAAAAGTTATTACACATCAGAATTCAAAAATAGAAACTAGACATTGACAATCACAACATTAAGCACAAACCATCATTAGTAAATAGCAATAGTGGCAGTATGTCCTATACAATAAAGTAGTTTTATTAGCAAATAAGAAAATATCACACTTGAATAAAAAAAAATCAAATATATAAGAAAGTGTAAAATAATCAAGAAAGGTTCAAAGGTACTAACGATGGTAAAAATTAGAGTAATTTATAAAATAAATAATCATGTAAAATCAAAAAATGTGGAAAACAAAAAAGTAGAAAAACTGAGAAGTCATATGGATGATTAGCATGGATGGCCATCTCCCCCACAACTTAGTTGGAAGGAGGAGATTCATAAAATAGAACATGGTTGTCCATCCATTGAGACAATAGTTTCACTAGCTTGTTTTGATTCTAGGAAGAGCTTTACTTGTTGGATGTTGACTAACTACTTTTTTTTTAGGTATTCAAGTTTGTAGATTAACATGATCCTAGAGGGAAACGTTTGATCAATTATATAAGATCTCTCCCACAATGTTTGGAACTTTTCCTTTTGGGGTACATATGTGGGGTTACAGAAGAGAACCTTATCTTCTAGTTGTAGTTTCACTTTCCTTATTTTGAGGTCATGACATTGCTTATTGAATGCCTTGTTCACTGCATTTGAGGATAGGGCCACCAATTGATTTTCATCAAGCATATTTAGGATGATTAGTCTTTCTTTTTGTGCTAGACTTATGTTAAGGTTTAGATCATAGGCTATTGAGAGTGAATGAAGCTTGGATTGAATCGGAAGCATTGAAAGTTTTTTATACACTAACTCGTAGGGAGAATAGCCAATAGGAAGTTTCCAAGTTGAATGATAAGGCTAGAGAGCATCATTAATTTTTTCACTCCAATCCTTCCTATATTTGCTAATGGTACGTGTTAATATTTTTGTGATCTTCTAGTTGGTTACCTTTGATTATTGGCTTGGGGTTGATAGGATGTTGTTAATTTATGTTCAACCTCCAAGCATTACATTAATTTTCAAAAATTGGCACCTTTGAAATGAGTTCCATTATTAGAAATTAGTGAATTTGGCACTCCAAACTAATTTATATTATTTTATTATTTGAATATAGCAATAGTGGATGATGTACAATTAGTAACAGCTGTTGCCTCTACCCACTTTATGTAGTAGTCAATTGTTATTATAATATATGCCTTTCCATTGAACATGGGTGTGATGGGACCCATGAAGTCAATGCTCCATATATTAAAAGGTTCCAGTGGTTGAATTAACTATTGAGGACCTTCCATCTGAGCAGTCATACCCCCATCTTGTTGAGAATGTTCACAAGACTTGACAAATAGGTGGCCATCACTAAATATTGTAGGCCAATGGTATCCTACCATCAGGATTTTTATAGCCATGCATCTCCCTACATAGTGGGCTCCACAAGATCCTTCATGATCTTCTTGGACAATGTGCGCTTAATCTTCCTCTAGAACACACCAACGAATCACGACATCGGCACATACCCTGTAGAGGTGTTTATTTATTTCCATGAAGTCTTTGACCTAATGAAGGAATTATTGTTTCTTTCTAAAATCAAAGTCTTTTGGCATCTCCTAAGTAAGAAGATAGGTGAAGATGCCATTATACGATGTTGCTTTTATAGGCATTTGTTCACTTATTGATCCTATAAAGAAGAGTTCATTTGGAAACTGATTAGAGAGTCGGCTCTCCTCCTCTTTATTATCCCATATTAAGCAAGAGAGGTGATAAAACACCACATTCTTGATCCCTTTTTGATCTACCATTTTGAGATTGAATTCCTACAAGATCACAAGCCACCATATGACACAAGGGATTACCATCAACTTATTCGTGAGGAAGTGGATTGCATTGTGGTCCATATGTACAAATACTTTGTAACCAAGCACATAGTACTTGAACTTTTCAAGAAAATATACCATTGCAATTAGTTCTTTCTCCATTGTGGTGTAATTGAACTATGCTCGCACAATGCTTCGACTCATGCAGTGGATATAGTATGGATGTTTCTTATCATCGGTCTACGTGAGCACTACTTCCAATTCATAGTTAGATGTATCTGTCATGATATGGAAGGGTTTCAACCAGTGTGGTGATTATAAGATTGGTGTTTCTATGAGTTTCTCTTTCAACTATCGGAATGCATGCTCACATTCCTTAGTCCATATAAAATGTGCATCCTTCTTTGTAAGCTCTACCAATAACTTTGTGATCTTAGAGAAATTTCCTATGAATCACTAGTAGTAGTTAGTGTTTCCAAGAAATGACTAAACATATTTAAAGGTCTCTAATTGGTGTGTTATTCCTTGGATGACCCTTATCATTTATAGATCTACCTCAATCCCTCTTTTGTAAAATGTAGTGTCCTATCACAATTCCCTCTTGGACCATGAGATGGCTCTTCTACTAGTTAAGCCATAGGTTTGTCTCTACACATCTCTTTAGTACTTGCTCAAGTTGGTCCAAGTTTTGCTCAAAGGTAGCTCCATAGGTGGAAAATTCATCGATAAAGACTTTAACACCACTACCAATCTGCTATTGAAAGATATTAAGGACCAAGCATTGAAATTTTGTAGGGGCATTGCACAGACCAAATGGCATATTATAATATGAAAAGTCCCCTAATGACTCATGAATGTTTTCTTGGTCTAATCTTTGGGTGCAATTTAGATTTGGTTATAGCCACTATAACTATCCAAGAAGCTATAATAACAATGCCTAGAGATGGTGTCTAAAACTTGATCCACAAATGGCAAAGGAAAATGATCTTTTAAATGTTAACATATTCAATAGCCTAAAGTCGATGCAAACCTACCATTTTCCATCCTTCTTTAGTATAATTTTGAGTGGGTTAATCCGCTCACTATCAATGATGGGATAGATGAACCCTACCTTGAGGAGCTACTCTATTTCCTCTTTGACGATTTGCTTCAATTTAGGGTTTAGCCACCTTTGCACCTACCTTCTATGCTTAATGGCTAGGTTAGTGTAGATGCAATGTTGGAATATTCTTGGATTGATTCCTATCAGCTCTGGATATGACCAAGCAAATACTATTGACAATTTTTTCACCACATTTTAAAAAAAATTTCTATGAGAAAGTTTGGTATTAATTATTATCGATTTACCATTCTTTAAAATTTCATATTCCATTCTAGTAGGTAAAATTTTTAGCTCTAAGGGCTCCTGCTTGAAGTGATCAAGGATTTCTAACTCTCCCCAACAAGTATCATCATCTTCATCAGAGAGTTGGGAATGAACTTGTTTAATTTTGTCCATGCATTTAACATAAGAACATGTTAGGATCTTAGCTGGCTCAATGCATAGTGTGCTACTATCTAAGTTAGCCATTATCCACTAGGTGCCATCCTATTTTATTGCTACTATGTAGACACCTTTGAATATTGATCTATTGTGCACACTGATTGCATGTTTTAATGTGTGTACTCATGATTGAACAAATGTTTTGTGTGTAATTACACCTATTATCATTGTAAGTGATGTATGTAATATGCTTCTTCTCAATCTTTCCTAGATTATTTTCCTTGGATATTTCTAAAGATATGTTCTTTATGACTATTCATGTGTCGATCATGGTTAACCAAGCTCTTTCGATAATGATGAAAAGGTCACTTTTGTAGTTGTCCACCTTGATCACTAGAAAATCAATAGGATAGGACGACCCAAAAAGTATGGTCATAATATCCTCTAATAATTGCAAAGGGATAGTAATCAAATGATCTACTAATTCTAGATGAATGTTACTCTTCTTAAGAGGTGGTAGGTTCTACGCCTTGTACATGTCATGGGAGATTAGATTAACTTTAGAACTAGAGTCAAGAAGAGTGTTTTATGGCTCATGTCTAGTAATATATAGATAAATAAGTGGACTTCCTAAGTTAGATCTCTTCATAGGAAGATTTCTAGCCTTGATCCAACTGGAAACAACATGAGTTAACATTATAGTGCGGATCCTAGGTGGCACTTGGTTTGAAGGGTACTCAAAGGTATTTGATGTAGAGGATGAAGGTGATGAAGATGAACAATGATCAACTAAAGTAGGTTGTAAAGGTTGGAGAGGATTGTTGGGTTAGAAGAAAGATCTTTTCCATGATTGATTATCTAAATCACTTGGCTGAAAAACTAGTTGTAAGTGAACATCCCTCATAGCATTTCATTGTTACGGCTATAGAGGAATCTCACCCTGCATGGATGGAGCAAGAGGTAATTGGGTTGAAGGTAGAGGTGTATGTGTAGAGGGATGCAGAGGATGATATGGATATGGGTTTTCCCCTTGAGTAGATGATGAATGTGTTAAGTGATACTTTGGAGGGTGATAATGATGCTAGAATGATGTATGACTTGTAGAACTCCTAGGGGAGATGGGCTACTGAACATAGTACCTATATGAATTTGGTTGCCTATAAAGGTATTGTTGCCTTGGCAATGGCATTCCTAATGATTGTGGTTGGTACCACTATTGATATTGTTTATATGGATGTGAAGGATGGTAAATTTGTTGCTGTTAGTGGAACTACCTTGGATTACCTTGAGGATAAGGTAATCATCTTAGAGCTTGCGTACGTGCTAGGTGAGGATTCAATGTGTACACTCTAGACTCTTGTAAGTGTGACACTATAGGGAAAAATTGCTTTTTATGTTCATATTGATGAATGTTACATTCTATTTCATCATCAAAGTTAGACTCCACACCTTCCTCTATTGCAGTAGCTTTGTCCTTACCTCTTTGATAGGCACGTTCTACTTCTTTTCACCTCCTATGATTATGATTACTATTTTACTTTTCAGATTCCTCAAATATCTTCAAAGTGGTTTAAAATTTTTCATCCAAAGAGTCCCATAATTTTTCAACCTTCTAAAAAATATTAGAAATAGATTTTTGAATGGGCAAGGTCTTCCTATTCAACAATTCATCAAGTGGTGATTCCTCCTCATCACAAAATTAGACCTCTTATTTTCTAATGAAAGGGTTCCTATTATACTCTTCAACACTTTTCCTTTTTTGTAGCTCACCTTATTCTTTTTCTACCTACTTAATTAGCTTTTGGATATGATGAGCTATCATTTTAGACAATATTCCTTGGGCATAGACCCCAAGAGTCCTTCTAGTTTCTACTTTAAGCCCATGGAAAAGTTATTCCCTCTGAAAATAACCATGGCCAAGGCATAAATGTAAAAGTAACTAGTATTGGTCCATGGAAGCATCCATGGTTTCATATATTCCTTATTTCTAGCCTTCAATTTTCTTTCTCTAATTATACACTCTAGAGTACATCTACTATTTATCATTGAATAGCTCTAACAAGGTACTCCATCAACAAATAGATTTTGATTCTAAAGATCAGTACCAACATTTTGCTTCCTTGATGAATACCTTGGGAAATAGTTTAAGTTTATTCCATTCATTCTCTATGTTCTGTAAGGCACAAGTATCATGAAAATCTTATAGATCATTTGCAGGTTAGAGTTGTATCCTCCCTCAAATCATAGAATATTGTTCATGTCAAAGCACTTGATCTGACTATCTTTCATATGCCTTGTTGGAATTTTCACTACCTTTGCAATGTTGAACATACTTCAAGTCACTAATAGATATTCATAATCATCACTACATTGATGATGCCAATGATGGTTTCGACCACCCCTTCAATTTTGGTGGCCTTTATGGTCATTGTTATCTGGCTAATGACCTTCATCATAGTTTTTTTGATGATGGCTTCTATGACAACCATCAAATGAAGAGGAATGTTTAGAATCAAATGAAAAGGATGAAGAGGAAAATGGACCACCATGGCCACCGCGGTGTCCAGCATCACTCTTACACTTATTATGATCACCATCCTTAGATCCCTTGCTATTATGATGCTTTCCTGAGTTCCTACCTTGGCTACCACTTTTTCCTGAACCTACTTTATGCATAGTGGATCATAGGTTTAGGTTCACACCCTCTTCATCAGTATCACAGGGTGGAGAATATTCATGTTGAGAACCTTCAATAGGAGGATCCTCATTGTCATCTTGATTTAGAAGGGACAAAGGGTTAATGTAATTTTTATCCTTTGTAGCCTCATGGAGCTTCTCTTGATGTTGATCTCATCTGCATTGTATTTTAGTGGGATAGTAGTTTTGAGTGTCATAACTGTTCACAATGTATTACTCATGAAGATCTGCTATGCCCAAGTTCTTAAGGGTTTTAAATAGTATCCAAAGCATAGATTATCAAGGGAAAAGACAACATTACCCTCCATATCATGCCATTGTAGGTGTTCATCCTGATGTAGGATGAAGGTGAAGTTCAACACAAACTCATCTAGATGAGTGTATACCAACTTGCATTCTTGTGGGATTGGTGGTTTGGTATCTTCATGCTTGCGAGAAGAAGAAGACATTTTCCAAAACAAAATAAAATTAGTAGTGTGATTTTATAATTCTATATATAGTGGGGATAATATTGACCTTTAGGTTTGTAGAATGATATTAATGGTATTCACTTAGACCTAAATAGTGCATGTTCCACAAACAAAGTCCCTAGCATTGGTGCCAATGATGAGTAGTGAGGTACCCCTAAACCCAAGCATATGAATCATAAAGTGTTCATGCATAATCTTGTTGAATTACATGGACTTTATCTTTTCTAGTGCACTAGTCCTTTAGGAAATGAATCTTGCCTTAAGGTTAATTATTGTCTTCCCAATTACACTTGTGATGTACATTGATATGGTTAAGTGTAATTGAGGCATTCAATTTTTATCATTTTTTGTTTTATAGTTTGATGTTCAAAATGTAGATAAAAGAAATTGGATTAACTAGTCTAAATTAACTAATTAATTAGCATTTAACTATTCCTAACATAAACATCTAATCCCACTTTCTATACATGTCCTGAACCCATGTATCCATTGCTATGCAACCAAGCACTACACTACTAGGCTTACCAAGAAATAATGTTGCTAGGATTACCAAGTGAATATGTGTTATGCTTGAAGTGGTCATACTTATGTGTGTCATCTATCTCACTTAATTGCTTCATTAATGTAATAACTAGAAAATATTTAATAACTAATTGAAAACATTTAATAAATAATTGACAACATTAAATACGCAAATGAAATAGCTAATCTATCCAAAGTGCTACAAGGTTTATTAGAAAGCTCGTCTTTATTACTGCACACACTATCATGCTCATGTACAACAATGCTCAAATAAAGATCCATACACTCAATGACTCCTACTACGGGCACTTGGAAAAAAATTTCTAACTTTCAAATGCAAAATTTGCAAGAGCTTTGGTATAAATACAATCTCTCATTGTCATAAATGCTGCTACATGTGTGTATTTATAGCCAAAAAACAACACTTCATTGACAAGTCCTTATCGATGCATGGTAAGATGCATCGATTAGGCCTCGGTGACATAGCCTCGTCAACACAACCAACTGAACATGGCTCATTAGTAGGCTATAAACTAACAAATAGCTTCAAACTCTAGTGGAATCATCTCTACTTTAAGAAGCATAGTATTATATTATATTTATTTCTTCACTTTAAATTCATCAAGAGGAAAGAGTTTCTAAATTTTTTCTATCTATCTCCAATATTATTTGATATATCCATATAACACAACTATAAAGAATAATAGGTTGGATAGTGACATGGTAAAGTAGTTTTTGAATATCACAAGCTAGAATAGATTCCTTCTTATATTTTATTTTTTAAAGAAAAAAATGATTTCATACCACTTACAGTAATCCCATTTGTAATTGTAAGAGAATTCTAAGACAAGATATTTAGAATATGAAATTTTATCTACATGTTCATGTCCTAGAACATGTGCCATGTTATATTTTTTTCTTGAAATTTTCTAACTTAATGCCTTTAGATCTATCAATATTATGGTTTTTGATGACCATTAGTTCATCACAACTTTACCATGAGTCATGGTGTAGGATATCACAAGTCATGGTATTATAACACAAGTTGTGGTTTAACTAAAAATAGAGATTAAAATTTTCTAAAGATACCACACCTTCACCATCAGTCATGGTAAATTTTCCTAAAGATATTTTTAAATCATGAAGTGACTATGAATCCTAATTACTAACTTTATATTAACCATGAGGCAATCATGAGTTGTGATTCATACATCCATGATTCATTGTATTCTACCACAATTTGACCATAGATCATGGTTAAAAGAAAAGTGCTCTTAGTAATACCATATGTCATGATGGACTTGTGGTCTGAAAACCTATAATAGCATAACTTGATTAGGAGTTGTAGTTAAATTATTTTTTAAATATTTCTTGACTTTGGACATTCAAAATATAACAAAATTTATGTTTGTAGGTTTACCTTAAAATGCTCTATCATCTAGAATGAAGATATGTGAATTTCTTCTATGGTAAAATCAGCAAATTAAATATAACTTATATGTGACCTTTAAGCTTCTAAGCTAGATGACTTTGATGTTGAAAACCTAAAGAAAAAAAAACATTGAAGTGTGACAATGAGAATGTTAAATCAAATGTAGAACATGTTGAGTTTGAATAATCAATAAGAGATATGATCATTAATGAGCTTGACTTGAATAGATCAAATGATGCTAATAGCTAGTTTGCTATCAATGAAGATTGTTGATGCTATGATAACAATGTTTTATGAAATGTGAAAAATTACATAAAAAAGATAATTCCTAACAAGAGCTTTATTACATTAAAAACAAGTCATTGCATCCATGTATAGCCTTACAATTTATAAGAGATGATTGTGGCTATACTTGGTTATAAACAACGAGCAATCCCTACATCCAACCATATGAATCACTAGCATTTACTAAGAAATTCAGTTGAATTATGTAGACTTTAGCTCTCTAAGTAGAATAGGTATTCATAGTGAATCTAATGGATGTGATCATTGTCTTCTCAGTTTCACTTATGAAGTGCAAATATATAGTTAAGTGTAACTAAGGCATATGATTTTTATCATTTTATGTTTATTGGTTAAAAATAAAGTACTTGAATGCCTAATTAATTTCATAACTAATTAATGATTAACTAGTGCTAACATAAGCATTTTTTCCCATCTACCGTACACATCATGAACATGTTATAATGCTACTAGGTTACCAAGCATTAAGTGTATGCTAGAGATGGTTGTACTTATGTGTATTAATGATCCAAATTTAATTAATTAATTAAATGTGTTAAAGAAAATTTTTTGAATAATAAATGCATAAAGTAAACATTAAGCTAAGTCCAAGTGCTACAAGGTTTATGAAGAAATCTTATCTTTATTTTCAATCACACTGAGGTGCTTAGGTACATGAGTGCTCGAATAAAGATCTGTATAGTTCTCACTTCTATTGTAGGTACATAGAAAATATTCTACTTTAGAGAAACAAAAATGTAGGATTTTGGCTAGCTACTAATGAATGGATGCTATAAATGTGTCTAGTAAGCACGTAATTATAGAAAAAAAAAGACATTACGTTGACATGTATGCATCTACATGTCAAACCTAGCATCAACGTGATTACATCGATGTAGCCAATGAACGATGACTCATTATACCTCCATGATTGAATGAAAAATTTTCCTCGAGTGAACAAAAGAAGGAACAACTTTCTTACAAAAGTTTGGAAAGGTATGGGATTACTTACTAACTACTAACACATAAAAAAAAAAAAAGTTTCCAAGTGTATGGATTTATAATCATTGCAAAATTTGGTATTTATGAAAACAAAATTGAATACCATGAAAAAACCTAATAGCACGAAAACTCTTGTGGCTTGAAGAAAAAGAATAAAATTAGACACTCTCAAGTAGTGGAGGTTCCTAAGGTGTTAAAGGACCTTATCCTCCCTCTAGAACATGTGGTTGTTGTGGTTGAGGCTATGGTTGTGATTGTCTAGTTGCAGTTGCAACTTCTGGTTGAAGATGAAAACCATATAGCAATGCTTTCATCTTCTCATCCTTCCTCTTGGGATTATACATGGTCTACATAGCATCAACAATGTGGACTAGTATGGGAACATCCCAAGGGTAGGGCATTGCAATGAACAACTCCTTCACATTGACAAACTAGGCTTTGAATTATTTTCATTCAATGTTGAATAATTTGATAGTATTTTGAAACTCCTAGTAGTCATTCAACCTTCTGGCTAGGTTCTTAGTTGTTAATCTCTAATTAGTGAAGTGCTACCTAAGAACATCAAGTTCAACATTCATTGATTCAAGCTTCTACTTGGTGAACTCAACCTTCTACAATAGGTATGAGTTGGTCATTTGTGTTTTCAAATCTAACCTTAGCCTTCTAGCAATTAGCATTGTTAAGTTTGCATAGCAAAGGTTGGCAAGCTCCATGTTTTTGGTCATCTCCTTGATTTGTAGCTCCTTGAGGTGGATTTCAACTTTGTTGTACATATTCAGCCAATCAAAGATATGGTACCACATGTCACCTCCTTGCTAGAGCTACTAGAGGGTCTCATTTACCTTTTCCATTACTAGTTTGATATTATTTTCATTAATATCCTTCTAAAAATCAACTTGGTCCTTATAGTAGTTCTTAACCATTTTTAATTTAAGGGACTCATTCTTCCAAGTAGTGATTTTGATTGCAAGTTTTTGGTGAATGGCACAAACCTCCTCCATTGGGAGATTACAATTCTCAGCTACTAACCTTCTTAAATCCATTGTCACCTTTACAAGATGCTTCTATTTTTGTCTTATATATTCAACTATTTGTTTCTTTTGAGCCTTGACTATGTAGGCAATGATCTTAGTTAGATTTTCATTCTTCTAGAAAACTTCCAAAAATTCCTTCTAAATCTTATGAATAGTGGCATCAACTAAGGGCTAGTCAAAGATTGCTGAATCCTTTGTGTACTCAGGCTATTGAATTTTAGACTAAAGCTACTAAAAGGCTTTATCCCTACTGACTTATTGGATAAGTATTGTGGGATCAACAAGGTAAGCTCCAACTCCAACAACCTCTATAGCCAAGTGCTGATTCTTAGGTCTAGCTATCTCAAGTTAAGCCTTAGTGATGATGCACTTGCCCGTTGCCTCCAATAGTGTCAAATAGGTACTAGTGATGTCATCTAGAAGGTCAAAGACCTCTGAAATTGGTTGTTGAGTTTCCACCAATCATTCTAGTAACTCCTTGTGCTGGGATACGGTAAGTCTTCCATTGATCATTTCTATAAATGTCTACACATATATGAGTGCAACACTATCTAGCATAGATGCTACAAGAACATTTAAAACCTTGCCTACTCTTTTTACCACCACCTCAACTATTATTTCTTATCCTTGATGCTATAGCACCAAGATAGTTATCCCATATCCATCCTCCAAGCTCACCAAGAAGGTAGTAACATTTTAAGAGATTTCTAGGAACTATTATTATCTTGAAATGGACACTGTTATCTCATAGGCACTAGGATTTGAGTGCATGGACACCTACATTCATTGGATAGAGAAAGTGGATTTTGTGTTATCCAACTATCTTATTGTACAAGTTACCTCATCCAAATGTCTTAATGATAGTTGGTAAAAAGATGGGTCATCACTTGAACCAGCTTGCAGCTACTATAAGAGTTGTTGTTAGAGCTTTTGCATGTGCTCCATAGTAGCACATGACTCTAACATTATTTCATGAGTGGATGGTAATGATGTCTACTCCTCTTCCTTAATCATAGAAGTGAACTTGTACTTCATCATTTCCACCCAATAGGTGGTAGGACCATGTCTTAATGTGTCATTAGTGTAGCGGGCTATCCCTTCCATTTTTCATAATTTCTAGATGAGGCATGGGAATGGGAGTGCCTTCCTTCCATGTTCATTTTTCTTAAACCACTTTTCTATTTCAAAATAGATCAAGTATGGGAGGTTAATTGGAAATTTCTTGCTCAAAGTAGTACATGCATGAGTGAAGAAGGTAGTCCTTTTGCTAGGCCTCATCATCTGATTGAGGTGGTAATCCATTAGCTTGAAGTATGCACATTTTTCTATGGTGAGCACATCATACTCCTTGTAGTCCAATTCATAGCATCATTGGACCCACTTCTTTTTAACCTATGAATCCACTTATGTAAAGATCTTTGCTAGATTGATCCTAGTTTTACGCAAGCCAAGGGCCTTAGAGATGACCTTCATCAAGTAGGAGACATTGATGTTCTTAATCTTCATAACTATTCTAGAAGAGATAGGTCTCTTCCATGTATCACTCCCCACTAGAAGTGATGATTGGCCACATGGGAGAACTTATAGCTACATTATGACATGTTCTAGGGCAATGTCTAAGAAGGTACTAAATTTTAGTTCTTAGAGAACTAAACATTGGATATCCCTAGGCTAAAGTTTTCTAAGGTAGGCATCCATCAATGTGACCTCAAGGTTTGGCCTTTGTCCTGGTGGAATTGCATTTTTTCAGTATGGGAATCTAATGGCTAGATTCCAGTTCAAGCTCCTCCTGAAGAGTTCTCGTTGCATGGGTTTTTGCTGCTTGGTCATAGGATTGTTCTTGTTGGCCCCTTCTAATTTTGGGTTACTTATCCCTTGGTTGAGATGGTCATCCTTCCTATAGGTTTTTTAGTCTTGGTGCCATTTGTAATCACAACATGATCAAGGATCAGCATTTGATGTGTAAATTTATATTGTTTGAATACCTTATCTCTTAGATTAGTTACACTTGGCTCAGTTGTGACCATGACAAGTTTGATTATTTTAATGTTATTTGATCATTATTTCATTTTAATGTCTACCATAAATTGTTAGAAAGAATTAGGTTTCTTAAATTAGTGATTTTAAAATTATTTTATAAGCTAAACCTTTGTAAGAGTTAGAGAAAATTTGAAAAATTTCTCATGAAAAACCTAGGGTTTATAGCCTCCATGACATAAAGCTCACCTCTAGTAGCTACAGGAATGAAAAACAAGGTTACTCAAATAAGTGGTGTCAAAGATATGGGCTCGAAAATGTTCCAGGCTTTGAAAATTACAAAAACTCCCTTTCTGTTTGAAGGAAAATGGCAAAAAATTTTAAAGTATTGGGAATTATTTATAGAATTTTTGCCTTGCATCGATGGGATCATATCAATGGAATCCCATCAACACAATGTAAAGATAGAATATTCAACTTTAAAAATTAATGTAAAAATGAAGAGTTTTCACATAAAATTAAACTTCAAATGAAGCCCAAGAAGCCAAGAACACAATGAAATGCATGAAGAGGGCTAGATAATACTCAAGAAGGAAGATTTGATTGGAAGAATGAATGAGAAATGCCATGAAGGAGCATAGAACTAGAAATAATTGATGTGGTGCATAAATGATTTAAATGCACAGATTCCTAAGGGATAAAGAACTTAACTAACCAAGCTAGGAAGTATGCAAGTGGATCCTCCCCATAGTAGGCTCATGTCGTTAATGCCCTTGCATGCCCTGAAAGCAAGGATTTTGTGGGCCCTATGGGTGATTTATGGTTATGGTAAGTTAAGGACTAAATCACCAAAGAGACTATCTAACAATTTTGATGCATCCGACTAAGACATTGAATAAGACATGAAAAGAGGTAGTGAAGTATGATATGAAAAGTATAGATAGATGAGGTGGAGAGTGGAATGGAGTCCCGTATCATGATCAGATGAAGTCTCTTATGGATTTTGTGATTAATATGACTTGATAATGTCCATATTTAGTCCAAATTAAAGCCAACCACTTTTAGTAACTTCACATTGACACTCCAAGGCTAGTCCAGCCCTTGAAGGCAAAAGAATATCCTCATAAATCAATCACCATTTTGAAAAGAGAAGAAATTAGAAGTAGTAAGGGAAATGAGCCTTAGTTAGAGGGGACCCTTAGACATGGGTAACATGTCTTTCTAGTCTTATAACCAATGCTTGTTTCTTGTTATTTCATCTCACTGGTGTACTTTGAATTCTCATTATTATTATTTATTTTAACCAAACCATGCAAAGACTTTAGCTTCCTATTATTGATCAACAAAAAAATGATGAAAAATCCATGACAACACTCATGCACTCAAGAGGGTAGGTCAGTAAAAAGAGAATCAAATCCCCTTGAAGTCACATCCTTGTCTATTCATTTAGTTCTTCCCAAGTTTCAAAACCACCAAGGTCACAAGTTCTTTAAAATTTTTATCAAAGAATAGATCACATATTTCCAAAATAAGGGAACATCATAGAGGTTTATGGATGGGTGGATAATGTGGACCCACTACCTATTATCATGAGAAAGAATCCATATCATAGTTATCAATACTAAAATTTAAAGATAAAATCTAGAAATTAGGTATCAAATAACATTATAGTACATACCACCATCAATCAATAACTATATTTGCAGTTATTCCTAGTGGCAACCAAAAAAATAAATAAACAAAACATAAGAAGAGCATTAAAAAAACTCAAATCAACTAAAGTAAAATATAGAATAAATTGTAAATATTTATGAAAGAGAGAAATGTACTAAAAATGATGTAAAACAAAAAAGAAAAAATATTAATTAATTCTTGATTCAAAATGAGGCATCTTTCCCATGAGTAAGTTCATGGCTAAGACAAGAACTACTAATTGGATTATATGCTTCCATGAATTGTTTGAATATTTTGGCATTCTCATTTGTGAGCCACTAGGTGTCCTTTAGTTTAGTGGCTCTTTTATGAACCTAGTTTCACACAAACTCTTGTTCCTTATGTGTATTGTCAATTGGTGTAGGAATTAGGTGGATACTTTGAACCTTTAACCCACAGCTGCATCCTTTGTTATTACTAGTAATGCATGGAAGTTTCTATCTCTCCTTAATTATAGGTTTATATTTTGCATTTTTTCTTAGGGTGGTGATAATTGTTGGCTCTTACATAGGATTGGGAGACATTATTTTGGAAAGGAAGGATTTCGCACCAAATCGGTCTTATGCTAGTTTTGATAAGCTAGGAGATCTATGAATCTTATTTGGATGAGTGGAAACGTTTCTAAAGAATTAATTTTTTCTAGATTTTTGCAGAGATCTATTAACATGATCATTTATATGTATGTTCATAGCATAAGTGGCATTCTTCTATTGAGGTTGTAATGCCAATTATTCTTGCATTATTAATGGTAACATATGTTGGAAGGAAGTATAAGATTAACGAGGTTGTGTTGAAGGATAAGAGATGCAAGATGGTAATCCCATAGGATATTCTACAAGTTGATGATATTTAGAAGGGTGGTGGTATTAATTTGATGTAGAGGAAGTAAAACCAGTTGGAAAAACAAGTTGCGGAACATAATATCCATATAGGTTTAGTTTTTTGTAAGGGTAGTGCTCGTTTGATGATGACCTTCCCCAAAATTATGGGTTTTTTCACTATGGTTGATAGTAGTTTTGAGGCTAATAAGAAGTCCTATTGAAAAATTATGTTTTTTTATAGGACTATCTATAATTACCTTGTGAGTATGGTAATTTCCTAGGCATTTTCTTTTGGACAAACTTGGGGTTCAAAGTAAAAGCCCCATACTCATGTAGATGTAACATAACTAGGTGGTAGCCATTTGGATGGTCATATTGGAAAGTTTTACATCCATCATCTGCTTCTATAAATGATTTTGTAACCTCTTCTACTATAGCCATTTTCCTTTTACCTGATAAGTGTTCCTACTTGTTTTAATGTTCTTTTTCCTCTTTTTTTTTGATCACTTGATTCTTTTTGCACTACCGTCTCCCATTTTTTTTCTAAGTAGGTTTGAACTTTTTGATTCATCAACTCCCACATCTTCTCTAAAACATCATCTACAAGACTTAAAACCCACCCATGGAAGGCACAAGTCTTGTAGATGTTGTAGATTAGAATTATAGCCACCCTCAAATCTAGGTATGTTAGATATATCTAATAATTTCATGTGGCTTTCTTTTTTATTCCTATGAGGTATTCTAAATACCTATATAATTTGTATCATGCTCCTAGTTACAAACAAGAGTTCATTTTCACCAGACATGTTAGTGTGATAATTATCATTTCCATTTTTCTAATTGTGATGATCTTGTCTATGCTATTTTTATGTTGTTGATTTTGCTCTTAGGTTTAATTTCTATCTTTATCTTGATTCCATAGTGGAGCTCTATCTCTATACCTATATTCATCTTCATCAAAACTAGATGTTGAAGAGGAAGAAGAAGATAATGAACTGGGAGACTTTCTAAGGGTCCTATAGTTCTTCCTATGGTCCCTCGATGTATCCTTTCTAAATTTAGAGGAGGTTCTAAGCCTTGAGGTCCTTCTTGATCTAGAACTTCACCTCCTCTAGGGTTTTTTTCATTAGATGAACATAGTCTTTGAGTGTAGTAAAGGGTTAAATGAGCATATGAAACCCTTTCATTTAGTGATTCACTCCAACTTTCTTCAGTATAGATCCTACAATTTAACCTACTAATATTCTAATTATATGACGCATTATTGGTCCTTTTTGAAGGAGACATACTTGCAGTTAATAATGTGTGTGTAACTTAAAATACTAATATTTCTAAAAGGATAAATCTTTAATATGATCATTTAGTGATTTCACTGTTGTCCTAGATAGTACACATGGCTAACTAAATTCCTTGATAATAATGCCAATCATGAGTAACAAGTAGTTGCTATGCCCAACCATACAAATCACTATCATCCACTAAGAAATCTGATTAAATTTTGTATACTTTAACTCTTTAAGTATATTAGGTCTAGGTAGTGAATCTAATGAACATGATCATTGTCTTCTCAGTTTTACTTGTGAAGTGCAAGTGTATGGTTAAGTATGACTGAGGCATATAATTTTTATCATTTTATGTTTATTGTTTAAATCGCCTAAGTGCCAAAAATAAATTATTTAAATTTTTAATTAATCCAATAACTAATTAATGTTTAACAATTTTTCACATAAGCATATGTTCCCATCTACCATACACATCTGAATATGTTATAACACTACTGGGTTACCAAGCATTAAGTGCTACTGGGATTACCATGCGTAAAGTCTATCTTCAAGATGGTCATACTTATGTTTATTAATTATTTAAATTTAATTAATTAAATGCATTAATAAATGAATAAAGTAAACATTAAGCTAAGTATACATGCTACAAGGTTTATGAAGAAAGCTCATCTTTATTTCCAATCACACTGAGGTGCTCAGGTACATTAGTGCTTGAATAAAGGTTTGTACACTTCACACTCCTATTATGGGCACTTAGAAAATATTCTAACATTGGAGAAATAAAAATGAAAGAGTTTAACAAATAACTAATTAATGGATGCTATAAATGCAATTGTGACTGCATATTTATAGATAAGACAAGACACTGTGTTGATGTGTATGCATCAACGCATGAAACCCTGAATTGACACAATCACTTTGATGGGATCCTATTAATGTAGCCCATGAAGGATGACTCATCATACCTCAACAACTAAATGAAAACTGATCCTTGAGTGAACAAAAGAAGGAATAATTTTCTTAGAAAATTTTGGGAAGGTATGGGATTATTGACTAACTATTGACACACAAACAAACACTAATTGCCCAAGTGTATAGATTTACAATCATTGTAAAATTTGTTATTCATAATAAAAAAAATTTAATACCATGATAAAAATTAATTGAAAAACTCCTTAGGTGCATTGAAGACAATAAGGAAAATCAAATGATCCTAGAAGGTGGAGGTTCTTGAGGTGCCAAAGGATCTTCTCCTACCTTCAGCATATAAGGCTATTGTGGTTGAGGCTATGGTTGTAGCTATTTGTCTATAGCTACAATTTCTGATGGAAAATGGAAAGCATCCAGTAATACTTGAATGTTCTCCTCCTTAATCATAGGATCATACATGGTTCACACAGCATCACCAATGTGGGATGGTATGGGAACATCCCAAGGATAGGGCATTGCAAGAAATAGCTCCACATTGATGAACCAAGCTGCAAATTATTTTCATTCAATGTCAAATTCTTTGATAACATTCGGTAGCTCTTGATGGTTATTAAACCTTCTATCTTGGTTCATAGTTGTGTATCTCTGATCAGTCAAGCACTGCCTAAGAACATCAAGTTTAGCATTTATTATTTCAAGCTTTTACTTGGTCTCCTTATGGTGCTTGAACTCAGCCTCATACAATAGGTATGAGCTAGCCACTTATGTTTTTCAAATCTAACTTTGACCTTCCAATTGTTAGCATTTCCAAGTTTTCATAGAAAAGGTTGGTGAGCTGCATGTGTTCAGTCATCTCCTCAATCTATAGCTCCTTAAGATATATTTTAGCTTTGTTGTATGTGTTTAGCACATCAAAGATAGGATACCACACATCACCTCCTTGTTGGAGTTTCTAGAGGGGGTCATTCAAATTTGCCTTCACAAATCTAATTTTTTTTCATTGATCTCATTCTTCAAAATAATTTCATCCCTATAGTGGTTCTTGACCCTTTCTAATTTTAGGGCTTCATTGTTCCAAGATGTGATTTCGATTGTAGATCTCTAGAAAAGGGCATGGACCTCCTTAATTGAGAGATTATGATTCTCAGCTGTCAACCTCCTTAAATCCATTATCACATTTTCAAGCTACTCCTATTGTTGTCCCATATATTCAAACCATTTATTTCTTTTGGACTTTGATAGCATGTAGGTAATGATTATCCTTAGATTTGCATTCTCCTATTGAAGTTCCAACAAGACCTTTTGAATGTTATATATAGTGGCACCATCTAAGCACTGGTCAAAGATCATCAACTCCTTTGCCTACTCAAACTATTAATGTTTAGACTAATGCTGCTAGAAAGCTTCATCCTTGGTTACTACTTGGTTGATTATCATGGGATCAATGAGGTGGGTTCTATGTCCTACAACCTTTGTAGCCAAGCCCCAATTTTTAGCTCTAACTATTTCAAGTTGAGCCTTGGCAATGATGCATTTTCTCCTTATCTCCAATAGTGCCAACAAGGTAGCAATGATTTCATTTAGACTAATGCTTCTAAAAAGCTTCATCCTTGGTTACTACTTGGCTGATTATCATGGGATCAATGAGGTGGGTTCTATGTCCTACAACCTTTGTAGCCAAGCACCAATTTTTAGCTCTAGCTATTTCAAGTTGAGCCTTGGAAATGATGCATTTTCTCCTTACCTCCAATAGTGCCAACAAGGTAGCAATGATGTCATTTAGAAGGTCAAAGACCTTCAGAATTAATTATCAATTTTCCACCAATCATTCCAACAACTCCTCATGTTGGGCTTTCTTGAGCCTCCCACTAACCATTCTTGTGGACATTTGCACATCTCTAAGTGTAGCACTATCCAACATAGATTTCAAAAACATTTAGGACCTTAACCAATTTATCTGTCACCATCTCATCTACTATTTCCTAACCTTTGTGCTACATCATCAAGATAGTTATCCCATCTCCCTTCTTCAAGCACATCAAGAAGGTAGTAGCATTTTTAGAGATTTCTGGGAACTATTTTTATCCTGAAATGGACACTATTACCTCTCAGGCACTAGGATTTGAATGTGAAAGTGCTTGCATTCATTGGGCATAGATAGCTAACATCATGTCCTTCAACCATCTTATTGTATGAGTTACCTTGTTTAGATGGCTCAAAGTTGGTCAATAGATAGGTGAGTCACCACTCAGACTAGTGTGTAGCTACTACAAGAATTGTTCTTGAAGCTTTTGCATGTGATCCATAGTAGCACATGCTTATGAAATCATTTCATGAGAAGGTTGTGATGGTGAATATTCCTCTTTCTTAGTCATGGTAGGGATCTTATCCTTCATGATTTCTACTTAAGAGGAAATAGGAGCATATCTCATTGTGTCATTGCTGTAGTAGGCTATCCATCCCCTTTTGCATAATTTTCAAATGAGGCATGGAAAGGAAAGTGCCTTACTTCTATGCTCATTTTATTTAAATCACTTTTCTATCTCTAGATAGATCAACTATGTCATGTGGATGATTTGAACCTCCAAATTCTATTTGAATTATTGAAACTGATGTTTTTCCTCCAAAGCATGATCAAATTCAATTATAAGAAGCTTGCAAAAACGTAAAATTCTAAAGGATATGATGATTGGGGAGACATGAATTTTGATGGTTAAAATGGATGTGAAAATGTCAAAACCACAATTTTCCTAGTTGATGAAGTACCAAAAAAAAGTGGACATAACATTACCTCATATTGATGGATCTTGTTAAGATGTTAATGGAGGATTCATCAAGAACATTGGTGATGACTTCATAATGTACCTACAAAGATAAAAAGAAGAGAAAAGAAATTGAATTAGAGGAGAATGTAAGGATATCATCAATACATCTATCATGAGAATAGTGTTGTATCATAGAAGGGGAACATGGCTAAGTCATACATACAAGATGGTTGAAAGGATGCCATTAATAGTGCTTCATACCATGTCCCACTTAGACTCTTAGCACACACTCACTTAAATAGAATAGTATCACTCAATTCTCACTAATGTGTTGATGATAGGAAAGGAAGTTAGAGGAAAAATAAAATAGGAAGATGACATATATAATTATGAAATCAATAAAAATAACAAACTAGGGATAGAAATGGGGAACATCACCTATACATCAAGTTGAGGTGTTATATCACAAAAGTGAGACATGGCTAGACCCCATACTTTAACGATGTTGATAACTTGATATAATTCTCTTCCTATCCTACTCAACCTAAACACACCCTTACATGAAGTAGAAATGGTAGAACACTCATGGCTCTGTACATAAGAGAGATCACTTATAAACGTCTGCGCCATGATTTGCTAATAAGAATAAATATTAGTAGAATGGGATAGGAAGAAAGTGAAAAAATAGATGAAATTATATAGGATATGTAAAAAATAATAGTGGAAAACAACATAGAGGAGAGAGCATATGTGTATCTATAATAAATGGTATGAAGGTAAGAGAATTGAATGTAATGGAATAAACCATAGGTGAGATAGGAGGTAAGGGTTAGAATAAACTTGATGAAGATTAACTTTATTTTGCTTCAAATATAGTACTATTGAGATATGCTTAATTTATAGGATTTGGATATTAATTCTCATCTAATTCTATGAGGCAATATGCTCTATTATTAATATTTTTATGGTGATGAAGAATCCTTACTAGTTGGGAGAGAACTTGGATGTCTTGGCATTTGAAAAATATTGTAGGACAAGATAAACTTCCTTAACCTCTCTTAGTCAAACATTATTATCATGGATATGAAATATGGCTCCTTGAAAATTTTAAATATTAATCTCTACTTGCTTTCAATTCTCCATATGAGTGTCTAGATCAACATAATGTTTTTTTTTTCATTCTACTCAAAAAGATGACACATCTAGTTCCACTGATAATATCACTTGAGATTCATAAGTCAACATGAATGGGACTCAAAAAGTTGTATTTCAAGAAATGATATCATAGATGAAAAGGATATGAGATTGCTAGAAAAGCAAATTTTTTTGAGACTAATCAACCATGTCTTTGCGAAAATGGATAAGGTATTATTGGTTGATTCATCTTGATCATTGGACTATGAATAATAGGGAGATGATAATGATTAGATACTTTGATACTAATCATAAAATTTTTTAACATCTTTATTTTTTAATAGAAATTAATTATAGGTTACAATGTACAAGGATATATCAAATAAAATGATGATATGATCCAAGTTGAAACAATAGATGTACTTGAGTGTGTTACATTTCAAAGAGATAATTTTAATCCACTTAGTGAAATACTCCACAGTTTTCAACATAAATTAATGACCATAAGAAGAAGGAGAACTAATTGATCCTATAAGATCCAACCTCTATTTTTGGAAGGACCCTATGATTTCTAATATCTTAAGCTTCTAAGATAAGATATGCATTCTAAGATTATGTTAAGATAAGTGCGATGATTAAATGATATGATAGATTTAATAGTTAAATCATCCACATAAGAGTTGACAATTTTGAACATCATATCACTAAAGATGAATGTCATAACTTGCTAGTATGTTTCTTTAGTATTCTTAAGCATGAAAGACATATTAGTGCAACAAAATATTCCCCATGGGATCATAAAAGTTATAAAACATTGATGCTAATGATTAATTTGTATATGGTAACCTAAAAAGGCATCCATGAAGGAAACTAAGATGTGACCTATTGTTGTCTCTATGAATTGATTGATCTTTGGTAATAGAAATTCATCTTTTAAATGTTATCTTATGAATATAATAAAAATTGATGCATATCTTAATTTCTCTCTTTTTCTGAAGAAAAAATACCATATTGGACATCTAATTTGAGTTATCTATGGGGTGTATGAAGCTTGCATTATAAAGGTTAATGATCTTTTCCTTAATGACTACGACTAAATCGGGTTTGTTCTTTCTAGTTTTTTGCTTAATTGGCTTAGAACATTTCTCTAGAATGATGTTGTGTTGGATCAAAGATCAATCTAGGCTTGACATATTGTTGTATCCCTAAGCAAAGACACTAGAGTTATTTTCTAGTATTCATACTCTCTAGTAGGTTTGTTCCTAGTTGTAGGATCTTATTTTCATTCTTGTGATTAGTGATGGCTAGTTTAGTAAGGGGATTCTTTTTTAAAACTAGTTATTGATCTAAAGAGGATAGGATAGATTTTTTGAATCACTTAGCATGGATGGATCCCATGGATACATTGCTAGATCACCCAATAAAGACTTAAGGTAGGATTCATGCCTTGTAATAAATCAAGGTTAGGTTAAGATTACATGAGAACAAGATAAAGATTGGAACTTTTATAAAGTAAAAGTGATAAGTTTAATTAAATTTAATGATTTTAATCATAATTAAAATTATTATCTTTACAATTATGTAAGGTTACTTTGAAGGCTAAATGTGAGCATTTTAACATTAATAGAATCTTGAGTTAGTTTAGGCTTGAAAATATTTGATTCTGAAACTTTGTTTTAGTGACATTAGTAGCCAATGCAAGTAGGTGATATGGTAATGTAGGATAGTGACATTCCACTAGCATAAAATGGAAATTGATACGAAACGAAAACACTTTGCTCATATACTAATTTTTTCTTAGCATTCTTTAACATTAGAGTACATTGACATGATTATATGTGAAAGAAGTACTTGGAGAGTACGATGTGGTTCAAGGAGGGTTGGGGCTTGTGATGATCAAAAACATCAATGGTTAGAATCACCAAGGGGTTGATATATGCATTGTGTTAACCCCACCTCCACATGAGGGCTGTGTTGGAAACAAAGGTGGAGTGCCTTAAATAGTCTTGTCAATTAAATAGGGACTTTGTTGGTTGTAATCGGGGTAGTGGGTGAAACCAGGGGATGGTGTGGTTAGCCAAAATGCAAATGCAAGTGATGTGAAATGGTACTAAGAATCAAAGTAGTGGTTTGTAGTGCTAAGTGTAGAGTGTAGCCATGGAATGGGACCAAGATTAACTAAGGGTTTCAATTGAGATGAGGCTGTCAACTAGTGGAGACTACTACTTGAGTGTAGTAGAACATGATGATGCATGAAAAAGTGTGAAAAAATTCAAGAAAAATGTAATAAAATGGTAGAAATGGAAGAGAGAAATGAAATGCTACCCCAAATGGAAGCATAGTTAACTCTAAAAGGGTCTCAAAAGGTACACACTGTAGAAAAATCATAGTGGGAGCATAGTCACAGTCTCGGTGGTGTCAAGCCGTGAAGTCTGGCACTTGCTATGACGAATCATGCCTATTCGGTTGGCCACTACAGTGTACTATGCAGTGTTTTATAGGGCTGAAATGGGGCTAGGGTGTAGGATTGCAGTAAGTCCATGGTGTACTGTGCAGTGCAAGGATGCCTCTTGACCGATGTGGTGTGCTTTGAGTTTCATTTGTGCATGAAACTAAGTGCCAAGATGCCAAGATTCCAAATGCCAAGTGCTAAAAATGCTCATATCCAAGGAATTCCAGCTTGTTGGAAATGCCAACCATTTGAGAATTCCAACCACCTGGGAATGTGAATCATTTGAGAATGCCAACCACCTACGAATGCCAACCATTTGAGAATGCCAACTACCTAGGAATGCCAACTACTTGGGAATGTTGATCACCTAGGAATGCCAACTACCTAGGAATGCGAACCACTTGGGAATAAGAATTGTTAAAATGTTGGGGGTATAGGGGTATTTATAGGGCTAGGGTTAGCCCAAAATGCATATTAGGTGCCATGTGGTAGTGTGATAGGTGAAAATACAAGAAAAACTCAAAAAATATTTTAAGTCCAGAGGTGACTAGAAAATTTTATAACTCTAGTTGCTATTCTCGGTACACTCTAGAGTGTAGGTACAATTTGGAACAAACAAGGAGCATAGGAAAAATGCAAATTGTTAATCTTGCTTGCCAGAGGAGTGCTGGAGCCGAGGTGAAGGCTGATGCTAAGCTCTAATGGCTTTTGAAGGCTTTCAAAGGATTCTCTACAGTGATGCGCTGGCTATGCTTTGAAGCGTAGCACAACACTTAGTTTAATTTTGCAAAATTTGATGTCTAGCACCAGTTATGCTAGCTACACTTTGGAGTGTAGTAGAGCAATGCAAGGATACTTAGAAAAAATTGGAAAAAATTTGATCTTCTTCCATACTATGCTCGCTATGCTTTGGAGCATAGCAAGAGGGGTAACCTCAAGTTAGAAAATCTAACAAATTTTTTCTGCACTCTAAGCTAGCTTGATAAGTTTTAGCTTAACACTTAAGTAAACTAGCCACTGAAGTGTGTGCTATGATAGCAATTCTTTAGGGCATATCACAAACACTTAGAGGAATTTGTCAAATTATAACACTAAGATAAATTTGTAGTTGCAATACTAAACCCCAAAATTAGTGGTTTTTCATTGGCTCCTCCTTGTTGACATTTGGAGTGGCCCAAGAGATGTCAACAAAGAATACAAAACACCATAACAATCATGACACCAACATCACTCATTAGTACCTAATCAGATGACACTTTACCATGTTCAAGAGTGGTAAGGGAATAAGGGTATGTTTGGGCAAAGTGTGTAGGCAATGTCCTAGGGAGATGAAATGCAAGCAAAAGAAGTTAAATGCAAACAATGTATCTTGATGCAAGATGCGAAGTAAGAATGGTTGATGGTTGAAACACTGTGGAAATCGCAAATCGGCCTAAGGCGAAGATTCACGATTCGGGCGAAAGTTTGCGACAAAAATCCAGAAGACAGAGCAAGGCAAAGAGGCGTGCGAAGCATCAAAGTCTCCAAGTTTCTTGCAAATTTCAACCTTACTTTGTTTTCTCTATTTACACAACATTACGCAACATAGTGTAATGTCACTCAGCGTAGCTCTGTTTAACATAGCCCGATATCATAAAGTAATTTACTTCGGCGAATTTCACAAAATTTAAGGCCTAAGAAGCGTGATATGCAACTTGTCGTATATTCTGCTAAGTCTTTTGTTTAGGGCTGAGTTTACGCTCCGTTACATAGAGCAGCGTAATAAGCTTCCAGGAAGTCAAAGTCAGAGTCTAAAGAAGCGCGGTAGATTGATGTCTTCCTTTTTGTAGATTGGTCGCTTTACGCTTATTATGCTACATAGCATAAACAAGCGTAACTTATTGTAAAAGTTGACCATGTTTGACGCTATATTATGCTTCGCTGCGTAAATGAGCGTAAAATAGCTTGGGTTAACTACTTCTATGCTTTATTATGCTCTGCCATGCTACGGAGTGTAAGTGAGCATAATAAAGCCTAAGGCCAACTAAGGCAATACCAAACATGCACCTGCCTTCCACACGCACAATACATTGATGAGCGTATTGTGTGTAATCATGAAGTGGCTTTAGCGGAAGTGGTCGACAACGTACTTTACCCCCTTTTCCAAAACCGTGACAAGACATGACCAATTTCAACACAAAGTGTGATAAGTCAATAACATTTTGAAAGTTCGAGACACGTGTCATCAAAACCGTGTCTTCTACACATGTTGTCGAACTTATAAATACCCCAGTTGGGGAAGAAAGAAGGGGGGATCTTCATCTTCGGCTTTTTTGGTAGCTATCACCTTTTAGAAGAGACAAAAGACATTTTTGAGCATTGGCAGCAGGAGTGATCAGTCCTTTGGTGAAAATACAGTTCTCTCTATTGGAGACCATTGGCAATTTTGAGCAGAGACTACTGAAAGCAAAGGGAGCATATCACAGATTGAGAGATTATCTGGTGCGGTTGGCCAGATCTATTGATCAGAAACAGTTGATCGATAGACATCCAGGCTTGACCTTCCTTGCATCTCATCCTTAGCTTACGAGGTAGACCGAGCTTCATTCTATACTCCTTGTTGAACAGTTTTCTTGTTATTTTGTGTATGCTTCGCACAAGATAAATGGAGTTTGTCATTGGGACTTTGTATACAATATAATCAGTTTTCGGGTCAAAACATAGATCTTGGAATTGCGCATCTTTCTTAAATCTGATCCTCCTTGTCGCGTTGACGTTGTCGTTATTTCAATTTATCTACATCATTTTCTACTCCTTTCAAAATTCATCGAATCAATTTGTTTCACGGAATATCTATATAATACACATATTATCGCGATATTCATCAATGTACTAATTGAGTAAGTCCTTGTCTGATCGACAAGATCGTTCAGGGCACTGCGGATTTGTTTTCTCCAGCATGGCCCTCGCACGGATTCGTGGTTAAGACTATGTACACAGATTTTTTTTGGTATTTTCTAGCGATCAACGTTTTCCGTCGTTACAGTTTTTTGGTGCTAGAAGGAAGGCCTGAACCTCCGATCCGTATTTTACGGGTAGCCCTGTAAGCGATCTATACCCATGTCCATAAAAACGTAAACGTAATACCTCTAGGGAAGTTTACGAAAAATCGTGTGGTGTAAATTGATCATAGGAACGATTCCTTTTGAATCCTACAGGGTAGAAAGCCCAATCATAATTCTATTTGGCTGTCGCCTTTTAGATCCTGTCGTTTGTTGTCATTAACCTATCTAAGAAATGGATTCTGCAATTTCCAACATTGCAACTAGATTTGGTCTCCCGATGACTATCGTGGCCGACAATGGGCCACAATTTAGCAGTGTAGAAACCAAATTCTTTTGTGATATCCTTGGTATTAAACAATCTTTTTCCTTGCCTTATTACCCGCAAGAGAATGGTCAAGCTGAAGCAACAAATAAAGTCATTATCAACCTGCTCAAGAAAATTCTCAGCAGCAACAAAAGATGGTGGCATGAAAAGATCCCCTATGTGCTATGGGCGTATCGTACTACATGTAGGGGAGCTACAGAAAGTACACCCTATAGCCTAGTCTATGGATCTGAGGCGGTGCTGCCCCTCGAATTACAAGTTCCTTCTCTGCAAATGGTCCTCTCCACAATTATAAATGAGGCTCAACACACCGAGTCTCGGATCATGGATTTGGATTCAGTAGAGGAGAAGCGAATACAAATGCTTGATACCATCGAAAAGTATCAAGATAAGCAGAGGCAGAAGCACCATCATAATCTTCAACAACGTCTGATCAAGAAAGGAGATTTTCTTCTCAAGGCCATTCGCGAACCAGTAGGCAATTTCTCTGCAAACTGGGAGGGCCCTTTCTTGGTAGTTGATGTGTATGGCAACGGTGCATTCAAGTTAGCAAATATCAACGACAACGAGTTACCGAATCCCATGAACCATATATATCTGAAGCGTACTACATCTAGCTGCATATCCAGTGTTAACATCAGGCATAGCAACAATCGTCTGCTATGACGCTAAACTAGCCAGAACCATCTGCTACGACGCTAAACTGGCAACATTCGTCTGCTACGATGTAAAATTGGCATTCCTCTTACGTGTCTGCCATGATGCTAAACTGGCACTGATCGTCCGCTACGATGTAAAACTAGCACTTCCTGCACGCGTCCACCATGACACTAAACTAGGAACAACCGTCCGCTACGACGTAAAACTGGCAAGTTGCAATCATCCGCTACGACGTAAAACTGGTAGTATTGTACATGTCTGCCAAGACATAAAACTGGCATTTGCTACATGTGTCCGCCACGATGCTAAACTGGCACCAGCTGTCCGCCATGACACAAAACTGGCACAGGTAAGCATACGTCTGCTGAGACGTGAAACCAACACAGATCTATCCCTGGGTCACGACATGAAACTGACATCCATAGCACAGTCTTCTGAGACCATAAATCATCTCTACCACTGCCTGCTATGACGTAAAACTAGCATTTTTCAGTCCGCCCAGACTTTATATCGGGACCATGGTCTGCTGAGACTTAAAACCAGCAAAGACAGTCTACCAGGACTTAAAACTAGAACCTGCAGACCACCACTATGGAAATCAAGCAAGCATAATTATCTCTGTGTGGCTGCAAAACGAACAGGGTGGGATGTTAGGACAACCACAACATCACTACCTCATAGGCATTCTGCTGATTCCTCGGATGTACTGAAACGCATACTACTGACCCCTTGGAGATGCTATCACTACACCCATTTCAGCGGTGGCACCTCTGAGAGGTTAGTTTCACCGTTCGGAGCCCCAAAGGAGTTCTCATCAATTATGACTTTGGGGATCTCCACTCATCATCACTATCAGGCTCTTGCTTGACAGATTCACCTAGTTGGTTCTTTGCATAACCATTCAGGTGCGATGAGTCTGATGTTCTTTGGCGACGATATGCTGGGCCGAGCATCAACATTGAAGACCCTGGCCTCTTGCTATGGTTCATCCTTCAGGGCCCACTCACTTTGTCTCACCTCAAATGGTACTTGTTTCAACAACCTCTTCGATGATCCAGCCAAACAATGGTGTCCTCTATTTTCTTCTTTGGTTGCAGGTTACTTGCTACGAGGATGTCGTTCAAAGGTGTGTTCATCTGAGCGGTGAAATACAGACAATGTTTTGAGATGGCGGCTTAAGTTAGCCTATCCACTCAGGAGTGCATCCTTGTTTTCCTCATAATCCTAACTCCAGCCCTTATTACCCTCCTTTACTATCCCATCTGTTTCCCCTTTACACAAAAATGTGAATACGCAGTATACGCTTCCCGCATCTGCATTACAATTAATTCCATGAACTGGCGTAACGCAACTCTCCTAGTAGACACAAAAAAAATGTGGGTTGGAAAAATGGATGAAACATAACTCATCCAGGCCGTGCAGACGCAATGCAACTCGTCTATGCAAACCCCTTCATCTATAATATGACGACATAACTCCTTGCCAATGCAATCGGAGGAGAAAGCCTAATTGCTTATGCGTGAAAAAACTATACTCACACATTTGAGTCTTTCCCAAACCTCTTTCCTCTTACCTTTGTAAGAATTCTCTCCCGTACACTTTGCCCAAACCTTGTTTCCCTCGTTTTTGCACTTCTACATTGACGGGACGACACTTGAGTGACCATTGATGAACGTTGTTGGTACTTTTACCCATCCGGTGTTTCGTATTCTTTGTCAACATCTTTCGGGCAAGCCCTCTAAAAGTCAACAAAGAGGGGCCATTGAAACACCATGGAAATTGCGAATCAGCCTAAGGTGAAGATTCATGATTCGGGCGAAATTTTGTGATAGAAATCCAGAAGACAGAACAAGGCAAAGAGGCGCACAACATCAAGTCTTCAAGTTTCTTACAAATTTCAACCTTACTTTCTTTTCTCTCTTTATGTTACATTACGAAACATAGCGTAGTGTCGCTCAGCGTAACTCTACTTAACATAAGCCCAATATCAAAAAGTAACTTACTTCGATGAATTTGACGAAGTTTAAAGACTTGTCGCATATTCGGCTAAGTATTTTGCTCATGGCTGAGTTTACACTCTGTTACACAGAGCAGCGTAACGAGCTTCAAGGAAGGCAAAGTCAAAGTCCAAGGAAGCGCAGCAGATTGATTTCTTCTTCTTTGCATATTGGTTGCTTTACACTCATTACGCTACATAGCGTAGAAAAGCGTAATTTATTCTAAAATTGATCATTTTTATGCTCTATTACACTTTGCAGCGTAAATGAGCGTAAAATAGCTTGAATCAACCACTTCCATGCTCTATTACACTTTGCCATGCGACGCAGCGTAAACAAGCGTAATATAGCCTAAAGTCACCTAAAGCAGTACCAGATATGCACCTGCTATCCACACGCACAATACACTGATGAGCGTATTGTGCGTAATCATGAAGCTGCTTCAGCTGAAGTGGTCGACAGCATACTTTGTCCCCTTTTCCAAAAAAAACATGACGCGACATGACCAGTTTCAATAGAAAGTTTGCCAAGTCAACGACATTTTGAAAATTTGAGACACGTGTCATCAGGACTATGCCTTCTCCACATGTTGTCGAACTTATAAATACCCCAGTTGGTGGAGAAAGAAGGGGGCTGGATCTAGATCTTCTCTTCTTGGCAACTATCACCTCTTAGCATAGAAAGAAGACATTTGCTTGGACATTGGCAGCAGGAGCGATCAGTCCTTTGGCGAAAATACAGTTCTCTCCATTGGCGATCATTGGCAATTTTGAGCAAAGACTATTGAAGGCAAATGGAGTAGATCAGAGATCGAGAGATCGTCTCGTGCGGTTGGCAAGATTTATGGATTAGAAACAGTTGATCGATAGATATCCAGACTTGACCTTCCTTGCATCCCATCTTTGGCTTACGAGGTAGACTAAGCTCCATTCTATACTCCTTGTTGAGCAGTTTTCTTGTTATTTTGTGTATGCTTCGCACAAGATAAGCAGAGCTTGCCATTGGAACTTTGTATACAATATACTCAGTCTTTGGGTCAAAACATAGATCTTGGAATTGCACATATTTCTTAAATATGATCCTCCTTGTTGCGCTGACGTTGTCGTTNATTTCTTAAATATGATCCTCCTTGTTGCGCTGACGTTGTCGTTATTTCAATTTATTTACATCGTTTTCTACTCCTTTCACGATTCATCGAATCAATTTGTTTCATGGAATATCCATATAATACGCATGTTATCGAAATATTCGCCAATTTACTGATTAAGTAAGTCCCTGTTTGATCGACAAGACTGTTCAAGGCACTGCAGATTTGTTTTCTCCAGCACGGCCCTCGCACGGATCCATGGTTAAGACTGTGTACACGGATTTTCGTTTGGTATTTTCTAGCAATTGACGTTTTCCGTCGTTACAGTTTTCTAGCGCTAGAAGGAGGGCCACAATTTAGCAGTGTGGAAATTGCGTATCGGCCTAAGGCAAAGATTCACGATTCGGGCGAAAGTTTGCGACAGAAATCCAAAAGACAGAACAAGGCAAAGAGGTGCGCAACATCAAGTCTTCAAGTTTCTTATAAATTTCAACCTTTGTTTTCTCTCTTTAGGCAACATTACGCAACATAGCATAGTGTCTCTCAGCGTAACTCTGCTTAACATAAGCCCGATATCAGAAAGTAACTTATTCGATGAATTTGATGAAGTTTAAAGACTTGTCGCATATTCGGCTAAGTCTTTTCCTCAGGGCTAAGTTTACGCTTTGTTACGTAGAGCAGCGTAATGAGCTTCAAGGAAGGCAAAGTCAAAGTCCAAGGAAGCGCAGCAGATTGATTCCTTCTTCTTTGCAGATTGGTCACTTTACGCTAATTATGCTACGTAGCATAGACAAGCGTAATTTATTGTAAAATTGACCATTTTTATGCTCTATTACACTTTTTGACGTAAATGAGCGTAAAATAGCTTGAATCAACCACTTCCATGCTCTATTATGCTCTGCCACGTGACGCAGCGTAAACAAGCGTAATACCCTAGTTTCAACACAAAGTTTGCCAAGTCAACAGCATTCTGAAATTCGAGACATCTGTCATCGGGACCGTTCCTTCTCCACATGTTGACGAACTTATAAATACCCTAGTTCGCAGAGAAAGAAGGGGGCTGGATCTGGATCTTCTCTCCTTGGCAGCTATCACCTCTTAGCAGAGATAGAAGACATTTGCTTGGGCATTGGCAGCAGGAGCGATTAGTCCTTTGGAAAAAATATAGTTCTCTCCATTGGCGATCATTGGCAGTTTTGAGCAGAGTCTATCGAAGGGAAAGGGAGTAGATCAGAGATTGAGAGATCGTCTGGTGCAGTTGGCAATATTTATTAATTAGAAACAGTTGATCGATAGATATCTAGACATGACCTTCCTTACATCCCATCTTTGGCTTATGAGGTAGACCAAGCTCCATTCTGTACTCCTTGTTGAGCAGTTTTCTTGTTAGTTTGTGTATGCTTCGCACAAGATAAGCGGAGCTTGCCATTGAAACTTTGTATACAATATACTCAGTCTTTGGGTCAAAACATAGATCTTGGAATTGCGCATCTTTGTTAAATTTGATCCTCCTTGTCACACTAATGTTGTTGTTATTTCAATTTATTTACATCATTTTCTACTCCTTTCATGATTTATCGAATCAATTTGTTTCATGGAATATCCATATAATACGCATATTATTGCAATATTCGTCAATTTACTGATTGAGTAAGTCCCTGTTTGATCGACAAGACCGTTCAAGGCACTGCAGATTCCTTTTTTCTAGCACGGCCCTCGCACGGATCCATGGTTAAGACTGTGTACATGGATTTTCATTTTGTATTTTTCAGCGATCGACGTTTTTCATCGTTACAATTTTCTGGTGCTAGAAGGAGGGCCACAACTTAGCAGTGTGGAAATTGCGTATCGAACTAAAGTGAAGATTCATGATTCAGGCGAAAGTTTGTGATAGAAATCCATAAGACAAGACAAGGCAAAGAGGCATGCAACATCAAGTCTTCAAGTTTCTTATAAATTTCAACCTTTGTTTTCTCTCTTTACGCTACATTACGGAACTTAGCGTAGTGTCGCTTAGCGTAACTCTGCTTAACATAAGCCCGATATCAGAAAGTAACTTACTTCGATGAATTTGACAAATTTTAAAGCCTTGTCGCATATTTGGCTAAGTCTTTTTCTTAGGGCTGAGTTTACGCTCTGTTACGCAGAGCAGCGTAACAAGCTTCAAGGAAGGCAAAGTCAAAGTCCAAGGAAGCGCAGCAGATTGATTTCTTCTTCTTTGCAGATTGGTCGCTTTATGCTCATTACGCTACGCAGCGTAGACAAGCGTAATTTATTGTAAAATTGACCATTTTTATGCTCTATTACACTTTGTGGTGTAAATGAGCGTAAAATAGCTTGAATCAACCCCTTCCATGCTCTATTACGCTCTGCCATGCGACGCAGCATAAATGAGCGTAATATAGCCTAAAGCTAGCTAATGTAGTACTAGATACGCTCCTGCTATCTACACGCATAGTACATTGATGAGCGTATTGTGCATAATCATGAAGCGGCTTCAGCGAGAGTGGTCGACAGCATACTTTGCCCCCTTTTCCAAGAAAACGTGAAGCGACATGACCAATTTCAACACAAAGTTTACCAAGTCAGTGGCATTCTGAAAATTCGAGACACGTGTCATTGGGACCGTGCCTTCTCCACATGTTGTCGAACTTATAAATACCCTAGTTGGCAGAGAAAGAAGGGGGCTGGATCTAGATCTTCTCTTCTTGGAAACTATCACCTCTTAGCAGAGATAGAAGACATTTGCTTGGGCATTGGCAGCAGTAGCGATCAGTACTTTGGGAAAAATATAGTTCTCTCCATTGGCGATCATTGGTAGTTTTGAGCAGAGTCTACCGAAGGGAAAGGGAGCAGATCAGAGATTGAGAGATCATCTGGTGCAGTTGGCAATATTTATTGATTAGAAACAGTTGATCGATAGATATCTAGACTTGACCTTCCTTGCATCCCATCTTTCGCTTATGAGGTAGACCAAGCTCCATTATGTACTCCTTGTTGAGCAGTTTTCTTATTATTTTGTGTATGCTTCGCACAAGATTAGCAGAGCTTGCCATTGGAACTTTGTATATAATATACTCATTTTTTGAGTCAAGACATAGATCTTGGAATTGCGCATCTTTCTTAAATATTATCCTCCTTGTTGCATTGACGTTGTCATTATTTCAATTTATATACATCGTTTTCTACTCCTTTCATGATTCATCGAATCAATTTGTTTCGCAGAATATCCTTATAATATGCATATTATCACAATATTCATCAATTTACTGATTGAGTAAGTCCCTGTTTGATTGAAAAGACCATTCAGGGGACCACAGATTCATTTTCTCTAGCATGGCCCTCGCATGCATCCGTGGTTAAGACTGTGTACATGGATTCTCGTTTGGTATTTTCCAGCGACCGATGTTTTCCATCATTACATTTTTCTGGCACTAGAAGGAGGGCCAAAATTTAGCAGTGTGAAAAATGCGTATCAGCCTAAGCTGAAGATTCACGATTCAGGAAAAAGTTTTCGACAGAAATCCAGAAGACAGAACAAGGCAAAGAGGTGCGCAACATCAAGTCTTCATGTTTCTTACAAATTTCAACCTTACATTATTTTCTCTCTTTATGCTACATTATGCAACATAGCGTAGTGTCGCTCAGCGTAACTCTACTTAACATAAGCCTGATATTAGAAAGTAACTTACTTTAGTGAATTTGACAAAGTTTAAAGACTTCTCGCATATTCGGCTAAGTCTTTTGCTCAGGGCTGAGTTTACGCTCCATTACACACAGCAGCATAACAAGCTTCAAGGAAGGCAAAGTCAAAGTCCAAGGAAGGGCAGCTGAGTGATTTCTTTTTCTTTGCAGATTGGTCGCTTTACGCTCATTACACTACACAATGTAGACAAGCGTAATTTATTGTAAAAGACCCGGCATATGTGGCCTATAAAAATGCTAACAATAAGGGTAAAGACATGGGTAAAGTAATAATAACGATAGTAGCTACACTGGCTGAGGGTGCTAAAAACAGGAATAATAAGAAAGCACCCACAGCGCCTGCCAAGACCATGGCTAGTGCAAGCAGCACCGGCCAAGACACACCTACCCCTGAAAGCCCCCCCAAGCCAAAGCCAAACTTCGAGTGTAAAGACCGCTAAAAATATACAGCTCTGCCTATAAAGCATTCAGAACTGTTAAGACAATTATTAGGGGCAGGATACATTCAGAATAAAAATGTATCTGAAGAAGCTCTGCAGTGTCACAGGAGTTATTGTGAATTGCTGAAGAATCCTTCTTTAGCCCTATCTAACGAACCTCCAGTTCTGAAGTCTTTTAGGCTGGATCATTTTTCTGACTACCATTAGCTGTGTGGTCATGATACCAATTATTGCTGGGTATTGAAGGATGATATTCAATGCATGATTGACGATGGTTCTCTGAAACTAGATGGAAGTAGTCCAATGCGTCCCGAAACCAAGCGTTGCATGTGTACAAGGACCCGTTAAACGTAAATAATGCACCGTACACAATCAACATGGTAAATATGGACAGTGAAGGAAAGGTACCGCCTAAACAACCATTTATTTTATGCATACCTACCAGTTCACCCTAGGGGGCAAGTTCTTCACCGGTAGTTAGTGGCGTCTCAAGGCCACCCTTCGTTATTCGGGCATCCTCTCCAGCTTTAACTCAGCCTCATGTTAACGGTAAAGCCGTGGCCATGCCTGTGCCTACTCCTAAGTTTCCTTTTATCCTTAGGGTACCAAAACCACCAGCTGCTCCTTTTACATAGGGGCAAGCTTCTAACGAAAACCATCAATCGCCATCAAATAAAAAAAAGGAAGGGGATGTGTCAATTAATGCCACTAAAAACCACTCTACGCTAGGATTTGCTAAGCACAGGCCCCTAGCCTCTATTCCTTCACCTGTACCTCATGGGTAGGGTACAGAAACATAGCCACCTCCCCTCAGCAGGAAGAAACACAACCCTCCGACTAACACTATTCTGCCTCGGGAGATTTATCTCTTAGGGCGAATCGAAGGAGACAAAGGGGATAAGCAACCTAGCTGAGAACAAGACTTCCTCGACGTATTTACGCAAGTCAAGCAGGATCTGAAACAAAAGAACACAACATTGAGCCTTTATGACTTGTTTATGACATCTCAAAAGCACCATGAGGCTATGGTCCGTATGCTGACATCCATACCTGTGGATGAAGGCTTACCAGCGAAAGAGAAAGCGATACATGCTGTCATGTTTCCCCCCGCCGATGAGCCATCCAAACCTACCTCACTAACCTTTCACAATGAATCCATTAAAGATGACCCTGAGAAAGGTTGAGTGACAACAGAACCCATGTTTATCACCATCCGGGTTGGTCAACATCGAATCCGAAGGGTGCACGTTGATGATGGCATGGCTACGAATGTCATCCCTTATCCTATAGTGGATAAGTTGGCCTTGGTCAACCAAATCATCCCTACGACAACATCATGCCTAAATTCGTTCAATGGGGCACAAGTTCAAGTCAAGGGGATGGTGCATATCGAATTTGTGGTAGGGGATCAATTCCCAACAGACGCCACATTTATTGTTGTCGAGGAGATGCCCAGTTTCAACCTGATTCTAGGGAGGTCCTGGCTAGCCCTACTGAGGGCAGTTTCATCACCAATACACCAAGAGATACACATCCCTTATGCAAGGGGAGAGGTAGTAATACATGGTGATGAAATAACTCTTAGAACTGTGAACAACATCGAAGAAAAACGGGGTTCGGAGATCGAAACACCCGAAGATCAAACCCAAGTCTAAATTCCTGAACAAGTAGAAATGAATGACGACAGCCTAGCCTGGGTAGACCTACCATTTTAGGGAGAAGAGGATGATGTGCAACAGTCAGATCATAAACCTCCCCGCCCTTATGCATCACTAAACGTAAAAGCCATTAAGAAACAATTGCGGGCTAGTGATTGATCTGAATGGTATTTATGCGCATCATTACACTTCTACTAGTTTTCCGCTTATGCTTATCAAATTTGATTCTCAGTTTTCTTTGATATACATACATATTTACACTTTCTGTCCATTACCCTATTTACATTCCCCATTTTTATGCCATCTACGCTTCTTGACTTCTATTATTCATATTAGCATAATTACACAGATATGTACATTTTTATCAATTACACTCCTAGACGTACGCAGATGGCCCACAACGGCCTAAAACTAGTGATGGCCCGTAATGGCCTAAAACTAGTAAAGGCCCACAATGGCCTAAAACTAGATAATTTGTTTATATCTTACGCAAACGCTACAAGATGGCCCGCAATGACCTTAAACTAGCAATTCCATTCTACAGTCATAATAACGCAACCTATCCAAAATCCTTAACAATTATGTTTACGCTTTGTATAAATAAAGACATAAAATTAAACATAAAATAAATAAAAAAACATAAACAAAATCTCATGAGTAATCTTGCCAACATGCATATTGCCATTGTTCAATTTCATCAATAAAATTATGTGTAAATCACAATTACGCATCCCCCCTAGTACCACTATCATCAGTATCCCTTAAGTCTGCCTCTGAGCCTAACAAATCGTCCTCAAGTGGGCTATCCCTTTTAGAGGTTATTCCTTCATGAGGAATGTCATCTTCACAGGGTTCTTGCACTAACACTGGCTCCCCAAGAGGACAGTCTGCATCATTACGCTCTTCTTCCTGAACATGCTCCTCATCCTGCTCACCTTCTTCATCCACTCCTTGTACCTACATACAATAAATACATAAGCAAAATCCATGATATAATCAATCAAAAAATTTCAATTCAATAACTCTCAAACTTACTCACCATGGTCCTGCATCCGCAGCAAAGGGGAGTTGGTCTAAACCGACCCACAGGCATTGCATAATTTCCTCTTCAGTTAACTTGGACCAAACTCCATTTCCTAGATTAGTGCCAGCCTTCACCTTCCCTTTCTCCACACTAGTCCATCGGGGTGGTTCATGGAAGAAAGTAGGGACTGTGGTCTCCTCCCCAGGAAGAGTAATTTCTCTTTCTGGGGACGTGCTTACCGTCACCTGCTCCTGGAACTTCTCAAAGGCCTTAGAGGCACCAATGACATTGAGGAACACTCACAAGGATTGAGCTTCAACGGTGAAATCTCGATACTTCTGAAGATAAGCGAGACTTTATCACTTATACAGATGCTTGTGATCTTTTTCTTTCTACCCCCACTCTTGGATGCTTGCACAAAAGTCCTTCCAGTCCTGGTTCTTCTGGGCCAAGAGCTCTATTTGCATCCTTTGCTCCACAAATTCCCTACTGGTTTGAACACTATTTCTGATTGCGGTTCAGTAGCGAGCGTAGTCGATGACGGCTGTCTGCTAGTCCTCTTCACCCATTCCTTGTGCCTACAGGAATTTACATCGTGATTTTAAGTCTCTGACCTCTTTGGTCAGAGACACCCTCTCCTTCTTTGACCTCTGCAGCTTCTTCCAGAGGTCTTCATTGATGTTTTGACTCTCCCCTAAGGAGCGGGTCGAGCGTAACGGACATTTACGCATTTCCTCGTAAATGTTGCGTGGCACAACTACCCCTTCCAATGAAGGCTCAGCTGTGTCCAGGTCAATGGGCTCTGTAGGATCCCACCGAAGGTGAGCTCCTGATAACAAATATTATCAAACGTAAATAAACATTATAACCTTATAATAAAATAAGCATATAATAGTAGTAACATACCAGCTCCAGGGTCCACGCACTTGAGGCACTCGATCATATCACTGACAACGCCTTCCATGAAGGCAAACGTATCAGGGAATTCCCCCCACACTCTACCTACAACGGCGGACGGGGATGCACCTCGTTCATCTGTAGTGTAACTAAGTCAAAATTTCTAGTTATTAACAAAATTCCTTAAAAATTCCAATACACTAATTACCTCTTCCTATTACAGTGGGGACTGCGTCAACGTTTTCCACCTGCTCTCTCTCCTGACACAAAATGGGTCTGTGTGTCACTTACTCTAATAGTCGAGGCCTCCTCTTCCAAAACTGGGACCCCTTCCCCATGCCGTAATACCACTGCCCCTGTTTCAGGCGTCAATCGCTCCTTAGATCTCCCTATTTATGCCACATAACACGTTTAAATAATTTAGAATACCCTAAATAAAGCTGCATAATATAATAATTGCCATAACTTTCACTACGTGTTTAAGATTACCAGACGGAGGTTTACTCTGTTGAAGTCTGATTTCCATAGTTCTGCTCGTGCCACCTACTCGTTCCACAGGGGCCTCGGCTAGGCAAGGCTTTTTACACTGAACTGAGATGTCTACTATCTCTGCAGCCAGACACTTCCCTCATGACGCATCACCAGTGTAAGTGGGAACCACCCCACCTATGCTGTCAGGGCTCCACATTCGAGGTGCCACCACATCCCTAGTCGTTATAGACAACAACTCTCCAATTCCCTCCGGAGGATCCTGTGCCCGGGTAGTGCGAAAGATATGAGAAATCTAGGGATACATCTGAAATTATGCTTTAGCCATACATCCGAAATTTCCTAAACCCTTGTGATAGTACAAGGTTTGTCTCAGACAATGGCGATAGACGCAATACTGTTGTATAAACCCTCATTTTAACGTGAGGTCCATAGCCTAAAACTCTAATTTACGCAGATGATGCAAAAAGAATAAACACAACAAAAAAAAGGACATATCACAGAAAGCAATACGAATAAGCAAGGGAATGGCCTACCGACTCAAGGGAGTGACATCTCTCACTTCGACCGTGGCCTGCGAAGCACGCTGCAGACTCCCTTGTACTTCGTCAATTTTTGCAAATTCGGTGTTCTTGCCTCTTACCTTCGGCGCCGTTGTTACAGTCCTGAACACCTTCACATCTTCACAAATAACGCGTTGCAATCTTTTACTCTTTCTCTTTCTCTCTGTAAGAGCTGAGAATTCAAATTTGCGATAGCCAATAGCCTGTTTTCGATAGGAACTACCTACCTATATGCAAAACTAACTAACTTGATGCCCGATTTAAGATAGACTTTCCCAAATGCTGGTGTCAGTATGAGCTAGTACCCAAAAATCAAGGCATTAATTGCAACAGATATCGCATGCATTATGGTCCGAAACGACCCTAAACTACTGCATCTATCTCCTCATAATCAGGTCGCATTAATTACAGGCTGTTCACGATGTTCAAATACGCATCAACCCAGAACACCAGCTGACAACGACATTCATGACACCCTGGGGGACCTTTTCTTACACCATGATTCCTTTTGGGTTAAAAAATGCTAGAGCTATGTATCCACGAGCTATGACATATATCTTTAGCGATTACCTCCTAAGGTGACTGAATGATTATGTTGACGATATAGCTGTTAAGTCTATAAAGTTAGAGGATCATTCGGAGGATCTAGAGTTAGTCCTTAAAAGATGCTCTAAATATGACCTCCGGCTCAACCCAAAGAAATGCGTATTCGGAGTCAAAACCAGACGCATGATGGGATTTGTGGTATCAGAAACTGGTATACGAGTAGATCTTGACAAATTCAAGGCCATTGTTGAATTGACACCCCCTACAAATCTCAAGCAATTACGTGGATTGCAAGCGAGGTTGCAGTTTATCAGGTGGTTCATCTCAAGATTAATCGATAAATTACATCCTATGCAGCATCTGCTTAAAAAGGGGGTTAATTTCGAATGGAAAGATGATTTTCAGCATGCATTTGATAGCTTGAAGCAAGAGCTTCAATGCTTGCCAACAGTATTCTCGCCGCAAAGGGATCAACCGTTTCACATTTACCTTGCAACATCAGACGTAGCCTTAGCTGAATTACTCTGTCAAAAGAGGGATGATGGGTCAGAAGTACCCATCTACTACTTGAGTCATGCTCTATGTGCATATGAAACGAGGTATAACGAAGTAGAGTGTAATTGCTTAGTGTTAGTATTTACGCTCAAAAAGTGCAGACATTATCTCTTCCATAGTTAGGTCAACATTATCTACAAAAATATCCTTAGGGCTATTACGCATAACCTGTACGAAAGTAGTAAAATAGTACATTGGAAAGCTATCACGGAAGAATTCGATCTACATTACATTGGTCACTCTTCTACGAAAGGCCAAGCAATAGTTGACCAACTAATAACATCGCCTATTGACAGTTAGGAAACCATAGAGCCTGAATTTCCAGACGACCATGTACATAGTCTAAGCCCTGTTCTAACATGCCCTAAAGCAATGTTATATTTTGACAGAGCTTCAACTGCTAGAGGTGGCAGTGCTATCACAGTCATTACACTATCACCTGAGGATGTGCATCTTCACGCTTACCGATTGACCTTCTCCTATACGAACAACGTGGCAAACTACGAGGGGCTCCTCAGGGGATTATTAACAGCTAGAGGGCTTGATGTTCAATACTTGGTAATTAGGGGCAATTCGATACTTATTATAAATCAAATCACAGGAGTCTACGCCTGCAAGGCTGCACATCTATAGCCCTACTGCGATATGGCTAAAGATCTTCTGAAGTAGTTCACAACGATTGATGCCCAACACGTGCCTCGAAACGGAAACACGCTAGCCGATGCACTGGCTACATTAGCTTTAAACGTGTCATCGCACCTGTTCGACACTTCTCCCACCTTAATAATAGATTGTACAGGTCCTATCATTCGGGCGGTGCAAATATCTTCATTGCTCGAGGATAGAACGCTAGAGTGGTACGACAACATTAAAACTTACCTCTTGCATGCCGAACCACTGCACGAGCTAACACGCGTGCAAAAAGATGCAATCCTCAAGTGAGCTANTCTTACAAAGGTTAAAACGTGTGACACGTGTCAGCGTTACGCAAACCTTATACATGTGTCACCTACAGAACTACACACAACTCAGATAACATGGCGCTTTCAACGATGGGGACTAGACATTATAGGGCCTATCACACCAAAATCTTCCGTAGGTCACAACTTCATAATCATCGCCACTGAGTATTTCATGAAGTAGCTAGAAGCCATCCCTTTGCGGAAGATCACGTCTCAACAAATCTGTCATTTCATTCTAGAAAACATTGTAACTAGATTTGGTCTCCCGATGACTATCGTGACTGAAAATGGGCCACAATTTAGCAGTGTGGAAACCAAATCCTTTTGTGATAGCCTCGGTATTAAACAATATTTTTCCTCACCTTACTACCCACAAGCGAATGGTTAAGCTGAAGCAACAAATAAAGTCATTATCAACCTGCTCAAGAAAATGCTCAGTAGCAATAAAAGATGATGGCATGAAAAGATCCTCTATGTGCTATGGGCGTATCGTACTACATATAGGACAGCTACAGATGGTACACCATATAGCCTAGTCTATGGATCTGAGGCAGTGCTGCCCCTAGAATTACAAGTTCCTTCTCTGCGAATGGTCCTCTCCACGATTATAAATGAGGCTCAACACATCGAGTCTCGGATCACGGATTTGGATTCAGTAGAAGAGAAGCGAATATAGACGCTTGATACCATCGAAAAGTATCAAGATAAGTAGAGGTAGAAGCATCATCATAATCCTCAACAACGTCTGATCAAGAAGGGAGATTTGGTTCTCAAGGCCGTTCGCGAACCAATAGGCAAGTTCTCTGCAAACTGGGAGGGCCCTTTCTTGGTAGCTGATGTGTATTGCAATGGTGCATTCAAGCTAGCAGATATCAACGGTAATGAGTTACCGAATCCCATGAACCATATATATCTGAAGTGGTATTACATCTAGCTACATATCCAGTGTTAACATTAGGCATGGAAACAATCGTCCGCTATGATGCTAAACTGGCAACAACCGTCCGCTACGATGCTAAACTCACAACAATCGTCTACTATGACGCTAAACTGGCAACAATCGTACGCTCCAACGTAAAACTGGCATTCCCTTCACGCATCCACCACGACACTAAACTAGCACTGATCATCCTCTATGACGTAAAATAGGCACTTCCTTCACACGTCCGCCACGATGCTAAACTAGCAACAATCATCCGTCACGACATAAAACTGGGAAGTTGCAATCGTCCGCTACGACCTAAAACTGGCAGTGTTGTATAGGTCTGCCAAGATGTGAAACTGGCATTTTTTGCACATGTCTGCCACAACGCTAAACTAGCACCTGTTGTCCGCCATGACATAAAATTGGCACAGGTAAGCATCCATCTACTGAGACGTGAAACCAACACAGAGTTGTCCCTAGGTCACAACATGAAACTGACAGCCATAGCATGGTCTTCTGAGACCATAAATCAGCTCTGCCACCATCCGCTACGATGTAAAACTAGCATCATTCAGTCTGCCCAGACTTTAAACTGGGACCATGGTCTGCTGGGACTTAAAACCAGCGATGGCAGTCTACTAGGACTTAAACCTGGAACCTGCAGACCGCCACTATGCCAATCAAGCAAGCATAATTGTCTCTATGCTGCTGCAAAATGAACAGGGTGGGATGTTGGGACAACCACAACATCACTACCTCACAGTCATTCTGCTGATTCCTCGGATGTACTGAAAGGCATACTACTGACCCCTTGGAGATGTTATCACTGCACCCATTTTAGCAGTGGCACCTCTGAGAGGTTAGTTTCACCGTTCAGAGCCCTAAAGGAGTTCTCATCAATTACAACTTTCGGGATCTCCGCTCATCATCACTATCAGGCTCTGGCTTCACAGATTCACCTAGCTGGTTCTTTGCATAACCAGTCAGGTGCGATGAGTCTGATGTTCTTTGGCGGCAATATGCTGGGCCAAGCATCAACATTAAAGACCTTGTCTTCTTGCTATGGTTCATCCTTCAGGGCCCACTCACTCTATCTCGCCTGAAATGGTACTTGTTTCAACAACCTCTCTGGTGATCTAGCCGAGCAATGGTGTCCTCTATTTTCTTCTTTCATTGCAGGTTACTTTCTACGAGGATGTCGTTCAAAGGTGCGTTCATCTGAGCGGTGAAATACAAACAACATTTTGAGATGGCCGCTTAAGTTAGCCTGTCCACTCAGGAGTGCATCCCTATTTTCCTCATAATCCTACCTCCAGCCCATATTACCCTCCTTCACTATCCCATCTGTTTCCCCTTTACACAAAAATGTGAATACGCAGTATATGCTTTCCGCATCTGCATTACAATTAAGTCCATGAACCGGTGTAATGCAACTTGCCTAGTGGACACAAAAAAAAATGTGGGTCTGCAAAATGGATGAAACAAAACTCATCCAGGCTGTGCAGATGCAATGCAATTCATCTATGCAACCCCCCTCATCTACGATATGACGGCATAAATCCATGCAAACACAATCGCAGGAGAAAGCCTAATTGCTTATGTGTGAAAAAACTATACTTGCACATTTGAGTCTTTCTGGAACCTCATTTGAGTCTTCCCCAAACCTCATTTGAGTCTTCCCTGAAACCTTTTTCCTCTTACCTCTGTAATAATTCCTTCCCATACCTTTTTATCTCCCGTTATCCTCATTTCTGCACTTCTACCTTGACAGGACGATACTTGAGTAACCATTGATGAACGCTATTGGTACTTTTACCCATCCAGTGTTTCGTATTCTTTGTCAACGTATTTCGGGAAAGCCCTCCAACCATCAACAAAGAGGGGCCATTGAAACACCATGGAAATTGTGAATCGGCCTAAGGCGAAGATTCACGATTCAGGTGAAAGTTTGTGACAAAAATCCAGAAGACAGAGCAAGGCAAAGAGCTGCACGCAGCATCAAAGTCTCCAAGTTTCTTGCAATACATTGTTTTCTCTCTTTATGCTACATTACGCAACATAGCGTAATGTCTCTCAGCGTAACTCTATCTAACATAGCCCGATATCAGAAAGTAATTTACTTCGGCGAATTTGATGAAAATTAAGGCCTAAGCAATGTGATATGCGACTTGTCATATATTCTACTAAGTCTTTAGTTCAGGGCTGAGTTTATGCTCCATTACGCAAAGCAGCATAATGAGCTTCCAGGAAGTCAAAGTCAGAGTTGAAAGAAGTGCGACAGATTGATTTCTTCCTTTTTGCAGATTGGTCACTTTAAGCTTATTACACTACGTAGCGTAAACAAGCGTAACTTATTGTAAAAGTTTACCATGTATGATGCTCTATTACACTTCGCGGCGTAAATGAGTGTAAAACAGCTTGGGTTAACTACTTCTATGCTTTATTATGCTCTACCATGCGATGCAGCGTAAGTGAGCATAATACAGCCTAAGGCTAGCTAAGGCAATACCAAACACGCACCTGCCATCCACACACACAATACACTGATGAGCGTATTGTGCGTAATCATGAAGAGGCTTCAGCGGAAGTGGTCGACAACATACTTTGCCCCCTTTTCCAAAAACGTGACGTGACATGACCAGTTTCAACACAAAGTATGATAAGTCAACAACATTCTGAAAGTTAGAGACACATGTCATCGAAACCGTGCCTTCTACACATGTTGTCGAACTTATAAATACCCCAGTTGGTGAAGAAAGAAGGGGTGATCTTCATCTTTAGCTTTTTTGGCAGGTATCACCTTTTAGCAGAGAAAGAAGACATTTTTAAGCATTGGCAGTAGGAGCAATCAGTCCTTTGGCGAAAATAAAGTTCTCTCTATTGGTGACCATTGGTAGTTTTGAGGAGAGACTACTGAAAGCAAAGGGAGCAGATCAAAGATCGAAAGATTATCTGGTGCGGTTGGCAAGCTCTATTGATTAGAAACAGTTGATCGATAGACATCCAGGCTTGACCTTCCTTGCATCTCATCCTTGGCTTACAAGGTAGACCGAGCTTCATTCTGTACTCCTTGTTGAACAGTTTTCTTGTTATTTTGTGTATGCTTCGCACAAGATAAATGGAGTTTGTTATTGGGACTTTGTATACAATATACTCAGTTTTCATGTCAAAACATAGATCTTGGAATTGTGCATCTTTCTTAAATCTGATCCTCCTTCTCGCATTGATGTTGTCGTTATTTCAATATATCTACATCGTTTTCTACTCCTTTCATGATTCATCGAATCAATTTTTTTTGCGGAATATCTATATAATACGCATATTATCGTGATATTCATCAATTTACTAATTTAGTAAGTTCCTGTCTGATCGACAAGATCATTCAGGGCACCACAGATTCGTTTTCTCCAGCACGACCCTCGCACGGATCCATGGTTAAGAATGTGTACATGGATTTTTGTTTGGTATTTTCCAGTGATCGAAGTTTTCCGTCGTTACAATGGTAACCATGACATGAAGTGAATTGCCCCTAAAATGTTGACCTCTTGTCAAAGTGCTCATGAGAGAGTCAAACTCGATCCAAGGCTAGGTTGGTTGCAAAACTATAGTGCTGTCAATTTTCTTGGTGATGTGTTTTTTTCCTTTTTTAAATTTTTTTTTTCATATTTTTCTTTCTTTTTTTTGAGACTTTTTCTTTCTTTCTTTTTATCTTTTTCTTTTTCTTTACTATTAGGTGAACCTCTATTGGGTTCATCTAATTACTGAATGCTACCTGCAAGGTGTGGGCCATTGAGTAGATGGGCTTTGCTTTGATGCAATCACATCATTTTTGTAGGATAGGTGTTTCCTCCTTGGGATGAGTTTCATTACATATACTTAGGATTTGACTAGCCAATAGAGGCTCACCATGGGACAAGTTGCATTATGTCTACCATAGTTTCTATGATTGACATGAAGAGAATGCCATGTATGTTACAATGCGTATGCATCAGAGGGATGTGCAATCGTGAGTATGCAGGGGATGAGAGGATTTTGTGATGAAGGAGTGGATGTACCTGGGCTATAATGGGATGATGGGGATGTGCACTCTTGAGTGGCTTAACTAGTCCAGTAATGCACATTGGAGTGATGTGGTGACTTGCTATTGTGATGAGATGTATCTCTGCATGACTACCTCCAAGGATTTATCCTACAAACATAACTCTGAGAAGATAAGAAAACCACACAACATGAAATGCAAGTGAAAATTACAAATGTGACATTTCTACAAGTGATGGATGCAAAGATGCTGCAAATGTGTCAAATGTTGCACCATTTGCAAGTGTTGAACAAGCCAGTGAAAGTACTAGGGCAATGATGTTTGGCAAGTGCTCCAAAAAATTAGTAGAATGGTGGGAGGTGATGATGCTATGAGTGCTCCAAGGGTTTCACCAATGAAAGGTCCTCCAATAGATCAACAACATGCTAGTTTAAAGTCCTGGCAGATCATGAACCTAGTTTAAGATCTTGGTAGACTATGATATGCTAGTTTATAGTCCTATCAGACTATTGGGTGCTAGTTTAATGTCATAGTGGGTGGTGGATGTTGTGCTAGTTTAACATCATAACCCAAGCATGATTTGTGCTAGTTTATAGTCATAGTGGATTATTTATAATAGTTTATAGTCATAGCATATTCTTTGTGCTAGTTTTTTACATCATGGTGAACAAGTGCTTACCTTGCTTGTGTGAGGTGTTATGCTACATGTGTAGTCATGGTGTGTGCCTATAAGATCCTACAAAAATATACAAAAAAAATGACATCAAGTGGCACCTATCATTAATAGAGTTAAAATGCACAAATCAAAGGAAAGAAACGTAAAAAGTGATAGTTTTAGGCTGTTTTGTGCTATGGGCTAGTTTAAGGCCTTTTCAGATCATGATTTCCAGTTTAAGACATGGAGAGTAATAGATATTTTTGTAATTTTAATGTTTATGATTTTTATGTGTTTTTGATGTTTTTAAAATACAATGTATAAGCTAAGTCAAGGAATCTGTAAAAAAAGAGAAAAACATGTGAACAAAATGAAATGCTTAATCTAAGAAAGCAAGAAAAATGTAAATGTGTAGACTAGTGTGATGTCAACAAAAGTAAAAAATTCATGCTAAGTGGAGGCAAGGGGTAAGTAGGTGCTTGGCACATTTTTGGCCATGGGGTTGCGTAGATCAAGTAGTTGTTTCTTAATTTGGTTTGAAATATGGAATGCATGGGACATAGGATTCTTTCGAAGGGTATTGGCTTTAACCATTGATTCGGGTATGTTAGCCTTATGCATTGCATTGGTTGCTGCAGATGAATCACCAAGAAACTTCACCTATAAAACTTGCTCCATTGCTATGTTTTGGATAGACAAAGAAAAGGCATTATCACCATGGATGATAACTTGACCACCTTCATATGAAAGGTGGACTTATTGGTGGATGGGAGAGGAGATGACCCATAGTTAAGCTAGCCAAGGCCTACCCAGGATTAGGTTGAAGCCTAGAATCTCTTCTATGATAGTGAAATCTATGTTGGTGGGGAATTGCTCACATACCACAAAGGCTAAGTTGACTATACCCTTGATGGTGATGCATGATACATTAAAGTATTTTAGACACATGGTTTTGGTCGACCTGATTTCATCTACTAGACCTAGCTTATCAATGATAGAGTACAAGGCTACATTTGTTGCTACAAAATCATCGACATGCACTCTATAGATCATGTACTACCAAACACATATGCTAATGGAGACTAGAGCTATACTGACCTCCCCTCATTCAGGGTTGATCTTGACTACATTGTCATGCAATGTTAGGGATATTGAACCCAATTCTTATGGTGTAAGGGAAAACATTATTGCACGTATGGTGTTCTCATATACAGGAATGTCCTTTATAACAAGAATGAAAACTAACATCTAGGAAAATGCTTGGTGATGAGTAGATGAGGTCATGACCAAGTCATACAAGCTCAACATTGTGTTCTTCTGCTTGTGTGTTTGTTTCACCTATGTTAGTGCCACTATGAAGTCCTTGTTATTAGCGGTTGTGTTGGCCTTGACTTCCTTCATGCATCTTGAGAGACTAATTTCTCATAGAGGGGACTTGGGCCTAGGTTTCTTGACCTGCTTTGGTGCAAGGACCCCAACGTTCAGTTGTTGCTTATTAGTTATGGCCTTTACTTTAATCATGGAAGTTGTGAGATGCTTGTTCATCATCTTTTGTTGCAATTTGGTAGGCCTACTTGAGTTGTTAGTGGGGTTAGGCCTCAAAGGAGGAGAGGTCAGGATGTTGCCTACTATTAGGCTTTATGTAGGTGAGGGGCCATCACGTTGTGGCACCTTGATGATGAAAGGTTTCTTAGTGGTTGTTGTTGCTACATCATGCCAGGTTAATGTCTTAGTAGATGATTGATTTGGTTGCTAGTTTAACATCTTAGTAGATGATTGTTGTGGGACCTTGATCACATATGATGTTGTGGGTGCTTGAGGTGGCACTTTGATAAAAAAAGGGGGGCCTCTTGCTTGTTGAGGCCGAGGGGATCCTTGCCTTATTGGGAGGCATGCAGATTACAAAAGGTTGTTACACAGGTTTAGACTTGCCACCTATGTTAATGAAGTTTATGACATAGGGTTTGTCATCTATATTAGATTGGCTTGTTGCGTCAAGCATCGATTGGCACCATTCTATCATTCTTTGTAGGTAATCCTGCAAAGCACAACAATTGTCGATACTATGACCAGACATCTAGTGGTAATGATAGTATTGGTCTAGCTGGAATTGTTGTGGGACTGAGGGTTTGTTTGGTACTGCTAAGGTGGGGTTCCTTAGTACTTTGTAGTACCTATCATGGTTTTGGTAACCAATATCTAATACGTGTTTGTATTGGATTTACCTAGATTTCAAGAGTTTCTCCAGTAATTTAGTGGGTTCCATTAGTAGTGGTGTATACTTTGAGTGATCCTTGCACTCAAAGTTGGGCTTTAGGATGGCCCCTGCTAATGTAGGTGAGTTGGCACCAGAGCTAGTAGCTTTGTGAGCTGGGATCTCAGGCTACTTAGTCATTGGGCTCGAGTTAGTTGCTTTTGTGCTTATGGCCACTATTTTCACTATTGCATTTTACTTGTGTGCATTTTGGTTTCTATAGGCCACATAGGCTAGGTCATTACTAGCTTGGGTTACCTCTTCTATGCATTTCATTTTGGCAAACGCTTGGCCAAGAAATGTTAAGGCTAGGTAATACAGTTTGGACTTGATGAAGTTGCTCATTGCACCCTTGAAGATGGCCAGGAGGTGTGTCTCTACTAGGGGTTCATGTTTTTTGCTAAATTTAGCATTCCAACATTTGAGGAATTTTGGCACAGGCTTTAGGTGGCCTACTTGGCTTGCATGAGCTAGTCGAGGGTTGCCTCAAGCTTTAGGTTGTACCTAAATCATGTTACAAATTAGCTTATGAGATCTTCCAAAGAATATATTGAGGCCTTAGGTAGCACATGATACCAGTTTAAGGCCTTGTCAATCAGTGACATGGGGAACATGTACATGATGTTATGTGGCTAGGCTTGAAGGAGTAAGCACTCAATATGACAAACTATACATTAGGGTACCTTTTACCATGTACTTGGTATGTTGATGTAGGTAGACCTTATTTGGGAGAGTTAGAGATGGAACAGTAGGACTTATGGGGTCAGCTCAATAGAAATCCACCACCTTGATAATTTTAGAGGACATAGCTTCGAGTTGGTTGATCTCCTCTATCAAAATTTGGATTAGTTGAAATGATTGATCCAAGCTTGGGGATGTGCTAGCTAGTTGCATTGGTTGGGCTTGTATTGGTTGCATAGCATAGGGTCAGATTATTGGTTGCGAAGTTTGCTAGTTTAACATGGTAGGGGATGGTCATTGCCAATTTGATGTCATAGTGGATGAATTTAGTTGATGTGTTAGTTGAGGGATGTGCATGGTGACCAAGGTGGACCACACATGAGTGAGTTGGATAGACACCATGGGCAGTGATGACATAAGTAGGACATGGGATGCTTAAACCATCTAGGGCTAGGAGGTGGCCCCTGCATGTGCATATGATTGGAAAATGGAGTAGTCACTTGCAAGAAAGGTTGAATTGGCATGGTTACCATCTTGGAGAGGATGGGTGGAATGAACCAAGGAGGGGCTATACTAGGGAGTGGTTGTAGGAAGATGATTTAGAGGGGGATCTCATGTTCATAGTGGGCTTCAAACTCATCTTCTTCCTCATATGAGGCTTCCTTATAGGTTATCCTTGCATCATGGTTATTTGCATGGATGTGTTGGGACAACAGCTAGTGGTAGGACTTTGTGAGTGGGATTATGTCCAATAAAGAGGGGTTGTACTCCTATCCATCTTGGTTGACTCATTCATAATCCTATTTTTCCTCCAAGTCAAGGAAATACACTGGTAATCCTAGTTGGATTTTGGCACAAAAAAATTATGTTTTTTAGCATAACACACTTGGTTGGATCATTGTGTCATATGTATTAGACAATAACATGGAAGGTTAATCTAGATTCATGTTCATAGATCTGGTTGTGAGAGTTCTTGTTTGTAGAAAATGGCTAAATTTGAAAACAGTAGAAAAATGACTAAGTTTGCCAGTAGTAGAAAAGTGGCTAAGTACAAAAATGCAAAAAAAAAATGGCTAATTATGGAAATTACAAAAAATTAACTAAGAGTAAAACTATAGAAAATTTGACTAAGTATGAAAATGTAGAAAAAATGCTAAGTATGAAAAGATAGAAAAAAATGTTAAGTATGGAAATGAAGAAAAAATGCTAACTATGAAAGCTGCTAAAAATGGATAACTCTGGTGCCACGCTTGCTATGTTGGAGCTAGCTATGATCTTTATGTTGAAAGGCAACTACACTCTCCCAAGAACCTAGAATTTCGGTTAAGTTCCAAAGATGTGCTTTGGCTTTTGTCTAGTAAGGTTCCAAGGGAACTGATGCCGGGGTCTAACCTACACCATCCAGTGGTGGAGAGAGCATGCCGGAAAATAATGAACAAATGCACAGGAAATGGTGAGGCCCTAATTTTAGCACCAAAAATTATGACAACCAAAAATGTTGGTTGATGGAATCACCAAGGGATTAATGGATGCACAACTTGAACCCTACCTCCATGCAAGGGCCTTACTAGAAATGGAGGCAGAGTGTCCTAAATAGTCTTGTCAATTGAATAGGGACTTTTCTAGTTGCAATCACGAGAGTGGGTGCAACCAAGGGGTGGCATGGTTAGTTAAAATGAAAATGAAAGTGGCATGAAATGGTACTAAGTGTCAAAGAGGTGCTTTTCAATGCTAAGTGTAGAGCGTAGACATGGAATGGAGGCAAGCATAACCAAGGGTTTCAAGCAAAATAAAGGTGCCAAATAGTGAAGACTATACCTAGAGCATACTATAGCATGATGACACATGAAAAAGTGAGGACAGACATAATAAAAATACAATGAAATGCTAGAAATGGAACACTACCCCAAATGGAAATTTAGTTAACTTCAAAAGAGTATTATAAGGTACACAATGTACAACAAGCATAGTGGGAGCATATTCATAGTCTCGGTAGTGTCGAGCCATGAAGTCTAGCATTCATCATGATGAATCATGCCTACTAGGTTGGGCACCATGGTGTACCATGCAGTTTTTTATAGGGCTGCAATGGGGCTATGGTGTACTATGCAGTGCAAGGTTGCGATGAGGCCTTTGTGAACTAAGTGGTGCAAGGATGTCTCTCCATTAGTGTGGTGGACTCTAGGTCTTGTTCACCAATAAAGATAAGTGCCAAGATGCCAAAATGCCAAATGCCAAGTGCTAAAAATTCTTGCATCCAATGAATGAAAACTATTTGAGAATGCAAACCACCTAGGAATGCCAAACATGTAGGAATGCCAACCATTTGAGAATGCCAATTGCCTAGGAATGCCAACAATTAAAACATTGGGGATCTAGTGGTATTTCTAGGGCTACGATTAGCCCAAAATCTTGATGGAGTGCCATGTGGTAGTGTGATATGTGGAACTACAAGATTTTGAAGGTTGCTAGAGGCTTCTTTGTAGTGCTACACTAGCTATGCTCTAGAGCATAGCATAACACTTAGTCAAATTTTGCAAAATTAGATGTCTAGCACTGGTTACACTAGCTATGCTCCAGAGCATAGCAAGGATACTTAGAAAAAATTGGGATAAATGTACTCTTCTTCCACGCTATTTTGGCTATGCTCTAGAGTGTAGAAACATGGGTAATCTCAAATTAGAAAATTTTCCAAACTGTTCCTTACTTTAAGCTAGCTTGATAGCTTCTAGCTTAACACTTGAGCAAACTAGCCACTAAAGTGTGTGCTACGCTACCTATGCTCTAGAGCATAGCATGAACATTTAGAAGAATTTTCCAACTTTTGACACTTAGAAAAATTTGTAGTTGCAATTCTAAAGCACAAAATTGATGGTGTTTCAAGGCTCATAGGGAGAGATGTAGAAAGAATGCAATAAAGAAAATAGAGGTCTCACAAGTACAACATTGATGAGAGCTAGGGAAACTACTCCCATGAAACCTTTTCATAATTTTTTCTTTTGCATTGGAATGAGGGTCTTCACGATGAAAAAGTGATCCAATTCTTAGTCTTCATGGAGAGGGTGTTGGTGGTGGTGAGGAAATGGACAAAGGATTTGGATTTGGTGAGGGAGAAGCATATGAAGTAAGGTTTTGAATTTGGTGAGTGAGAAGAATTTGTATGTGGATGTAGATACAAAGGAAAGAGGAAGGATTTTGAGCCAATAGTGGGCACAATGAAGAAGGATTTTGTATGCTTTTAGACCTCCTCCTCCAACAACAATAGTAGTAGTTCAACCTCTAACACCTCCACCACCATAGGCATCAAAACTTGGTGAAAGACCTCCAACTCCACAAAAGCCTCCACCTCTAGGTATTGTTTGAGAAATTTCCTTATCTTTAGTCAACTCAAGGGTACCTAATGGAATTTTATAAATAGTGTTCAGTATTTTTGTCATGGATACCATTTTTGTAATTCTATATAATCTATCACTCAAAGTTGGTCAATCACTTAGTTTATTTATTTTCTCAGTTAATAAATTCTATACTTTTTCAAATTTTGTAAGAAGGTTGATCATTCTTTTCTTCACTCAAGTATGAGTTTTCAATTAGTCATGGGGGTATGATGAAGCATCATATACAAGTTATGTTAATGATCATGTGTCTATGAAACCCCATTAATGCATGGTGACATGCGTCAATGCGAATGCATTAACGTGAATGCAGGCAAAGCCTATATAAATGCATACATTAACTACATTTAGGGCACCTTATGTCCATATTATAGCAAGGATCTTTTAGTTTTCTTTCTCTAAAGTTAGAATACTTTCCTTTAAGTGCTGATAGTGTGAATCAAAGAGATTGTATACATCTTTATTCAAGTGTCATGTACCTAAACACGTTGTCATGNTGGTGTACCATGCAGTTTTTTATAGGGCTGCAATGGGGCTATGGTGTACTATGCAGTGCAAGGTTGCGATGAGGCCTTTGTGAACTAAGTGGTGCAAGGATGTCTCTCCATTAGTGTGGTGGACTCTAGGTCTTGTTCACCAATAAAGATAAGTGCCAAGATGCCAAAATGCCAAATGCCAAGTGCTAAAAATTCTTGCATCCAATGAATGAAAACTATTTGAGAATGCAAACCACCTAGGAATGCCAAACATGTAGGAATGCCAACCATTTGAGAATGCCAATTGCCTAGGAATGCCAACAATTAAAACATTGGGGATCTAGTGGTATTTCTAGGGCTACGATTAGCCCAAAATCTTGATGGAGTGCCATGTGGTAGTGTGATATGTGGAACTACAAGATTTTGAAGGTTGCTAGAGGCTTCTTTGTAGTGCTACACTAGCTATGCTCTAGAGCATAGCATAACACTTAGTCAAATTTTGCAAAATTAGATGTCTAGCACTGGTTACACTAGCTATGCTCCAGAGCATAGCAAGGATACTTAGAAAAAATTGGGATAAATGTACTCTTCTTCCACGCTATTTTGGCTATGCTCTAGAGTGTAGAAACATGGGTAATCTCAAATTAGAAAATTTTCCAAACTGTTCCTTACTTTAAGCTAGCTTGATAGCTTCTAGCTTAACACTTGAGCAAACTAGCCACTAAAGTGTGTGCTACGCTACCTATGCTCTAGAGCATAGCATGAACATTTAGAAGAATTTTCCAACTTTTGACACTTAGAAAAATTTGTAGTTGCAATTCTAAAGCACGAAATTGATGGTGTTTCAAGGCTCATAGGGAGAGATGTAGAAAGAATGCAATAAAGAAAATAGAGGTCTCACAAGTACAACATTGATGAGAGCTAGGGAAACTACTCCCATGAAACCTTTTCATAATTTTTTCTTTTGCATTGGAATGAGGGTCTTCACGATGAAAAAGTGATCCAATTCTTAGTCTTCATGGAGAGGGTGTTGGTGGTGGTGAGGAAATGGACAAAGGATTTGGATTTGGTGAGGGAGAAGCATATGAAGTAAGGTTTTGAATTTGGTGAGTGAGAAGAATTTGTATGTGGATGTAGATACAAAGGAAAGAGGAAGGATTTTGAGCCAATAGTGGGCACAATGAAGAAGGATTTTGTATGCTTTTAGACCTCCTCCTCCAACAACAATAGTAGTAGTTCAACCTCTAACACCTCCACCACCATAGGCATCAAAACTTGGTGAAAGACCTCCAACTCCACAAAAGCCTCCACCTCTAGGTATTGTTTGAGAAATTTCCTTATCTTTAGTCAACTCAAGGGAACCTAATGGAATTTTATAAATAGTGTTCAGTATTTTTGTCATGGATACCATTTTTGTAATTCTATATAATCTATCACTCAAAGTTGGTCAATCACTTAGTTTATTTATTTTCTCAGTTAATAAATTCTATACTTTTTCAAATTTTGTAAGAAGGTTGATCATTCTTTTCTTCACTCAAGTATGAGTTTTCAATTAGTCATGGGGGTATGATGAAGCATCATATACAAGTTATGTCAATGATCATGTGTCTATGAAACCCCATTAATGCATGGTGACATGCGTCAANTAATGATCATGTGTCTATGAAACCCCATTAATGCATGGTGACATGCGTCAATGCGAATGCATTAACGTGAATGCAGGCAAAGCCTATATAAATGCATACATTAACTACATTTAGGGCACCTTATGTCCATATTATAGCAAGGATCTTTTAGTTTTCTTTCTCTAAAGTTAGAATACTTTCCTTTAAGTGCTGATAGTGTGAATCAAAGAGATTGTATACATCTTTATTCAAGTGTCATGTACCTAAACACGTTGTCATGAATGACAATAAAGATGAGATTTTTGACATTCATTGTAGCACTAAAATAGTTTAATCCTTTTTATTTTCACTTTACATTTCTCATCTTAAGAAATTAATGCATTTAATCATGAACACAAAAATATGACCACTTTAAGCATAATGTATTTCACTTGGTAATCATAGTAGTAGTCATTTAGTATGTCTAATAATCACCACTTAGTAATGCAGTAGCATTAACACTAGTTCATAATGTGTTTGGTAAGTGGGAATGACTACTTATGTTAGGATAGTTAGAAACTAAAATAGATAAGTAGTTAAATATTCAGTCATACTTAAGCTTTACTTATCATAGTTTCCTAGTTGAAATGTTGCAAAAGTATTGTAGTATTGTTAGCAACCTACAAAATATGATATCTTGAGAACTGTAACTTCGATTTTAGTGAACTAATGGTTAAAACTAATGTTTTATAACATCTTGAACACATTGGTGAGATTAAATTTTAGGGAGGACATTATGCTAAAGTACCTTATTGATAAAACTAATTTATGCAATATTCAATTATAATTAAAAATGAGCTTCAAATTCTAGTTTAGTAACAAAAAGTAATAAGGGATATGGTTCAAGTAGGTTCATGGTCAAAAATTGCTCCATGAACAAAGTATTATATAATTACATGTGCATAATAAGAATAAAATATGCATAATTAAATGTGTGTAATAAAGAATAAATGTGCATAACTGAATGTGTATAATAAAAATTAAATGTACATAAGGAATAAAATATGCATAGCCAAATACTTGTAAAAGCATAAGAACTGATGAACAAAAAAACTTCCAAGGGTAATTGAATTTCAACATTTAATCATAAAATATATAGTAAATCTATGACCAAGCTACAATAGTAGTAATACAAAGGATGCAAAACTTTAATAAAATAACCTAGCATGTAGACTCTATTCGCTTATGTAGAAAACTAACAACAACATCAACAATAATAATAGTAATAATAATAATATAACCCTATGATTTAACCATGTAAATTAGAGCTAGTCTATTAAAATTGATCTAACAACATTAAAAAATTAATCACATGTACTAAATTAAATAATTAAACCTATGCAAATTTTTAGGTTGTGACAGTAATAGAGTAGTATGTTAGACTTGAATCAATAGTATCAAAAAATCAATTTGGATTTATGCCAAAAATATCTACTATAAACACTATTTTTCTATATGACAACTCATGCATAAATTCAGGAATCATAGAAAAAATTTACATATGATCTTCATTGATTTGGAAATAGCATATGATAAAGTGCGTAGAGATATTTTTTGGTGCATCTTACAAAGGAAGAACATCCCTAATAAATATATTAAAATGATTTAAGTCATATATGAAAGAGCTACCTCAAAAATTAGAATATCTTGTGGAATAACATCTAATTTTCTAGTCATAGTAGGTCTACATCAAGGGTATGAACTTAATGAGTATTCATTTTCTATTATTATGGATGAATTGAAAAATGAAATACAAGATGTAAGTCCTTGGTGTATGCTAGTTGTAGATGATATTGTGTTGGTGGATACAACTCAAGAAAATATTGCTACTAAAATGGATAAGTGGAGATATGATCTTGAATCAAATGACTTAAAAATTAGTAGAAGTAAGAATATGTGGAATGTAATTTTAATAATAGCATAAATAGTTGTTGATTAAAGGGATAATTCAAGGTTAAAAAAGGTTCCTCACTACAAATAGTTTACTTAACTAGGATCAATCTCTAATAAGATGGTGAAGTTAATAAAGATATCATAAATAGAATTAAGAGAGGATGGTCAAAATTGATATAGGCTCATGGTGTTCTATGTGATAACAAAATACATATAAAATTAATGGGAAAATTTTACAAGATAATAATAAGATGTACTATTTTATATGATGTTGATTTTTGGGTAGTACAAAAGAGGCATGAACAAAAAATTAGTGTGGTAGGGATGTGAATTCTTGGATGGATGTTGAATTTTACTAGAGAAGATAAATTACATAATACAAACATTAGAATAAGTCCTGGAGTGTCTTCTATTTCAAATTAGCTACAAGAATGATAGCTTAGATGGTATAGACATGTGTAAAGAAGATAAAATAATGCGCCTATAAATAAAGGTTGCTATATCACTATTCTAGGAAAGACACTAGAAAGAAGATCAACGAATACATGAGAAAAAATGATGAAAGATGATTTGAAGAAAATACAAATAAACAAAGATCTTGCTCTTAATAGAGGTGAATCGAAAAAGAAACACTTATGTAGCCAACCCCATTTTGTTGTGATAAGGCTAGGATGATGATGATCAAATATGAGCCTTAAAAAAACTCTAATTATAATTTTAACCCACACTTTTCTTACTTTGGACTTTTTCTTATTCTTCTCGTACATGCCTTGGTTAGTCTTTGAGAAACTCATACCAGCATAATTATAATAAGATCTATATGAAAACAACTATTGAATCTAGGCATAATTATAATAGTAATAATATTGTACATATGTGCTTCTAGATAAAAATTCATACCTTGGTGAGTAGTTTCACTTGCCTTGCCTTTTCCAAGTAGATGGGGTGGGATTGTATCCAAGACCTCATTTATCACCAACTTTCATCATTTTTCTCATCATAACATTCAGGGTGGTTGTCCCTTATCTAAACTTCTCAAGTGCACTCTTAAGATTGACAATTTCTCAGGCTTGATGCCCAACATTGGCTTGAGAATCATTGAGCTGTTCAATGGTATTTTTAATTTTCTCCTCTCTCTCTTGAAGTTGTTTTTTCCTTTCCTTTAGATATTTATGAAAGGAAGTTCCACTATGATTGCAAATTACCATGAGGGACATTTCTTTCTTGAAGATCAATTGCTTGTACTTCATGTTTTAACTCTTTTTCATGAATCTTTTTCTTCATTTCCTTGCATACTCTTTGAAGTTTGGTGAAAGAAGTGAGAAGAAACTCATTTTTTTCTTCTTCATTTATGCTTTCTTCACTTTCATATGACTAGTTCTCTCCTTCTAGTGCCATCATGGGTACAAGATTGCATTCCTCACTAGCTTTCTTTGCTCATGAGGTTTTTTAAAGCTCATCACATGAGCACAATGCTTTCTTGCTTTTTGATTTTCTCTTCTTTTTCTTCTATCCATGTGGACCTTCTAGGGAAATATGTCCATTACCATGCCAATGATAATTGAATGTCATTCTTCTTATCATTTCTTATGGGGCTTTTGCCTTTGAATTTTCTCTTGAAGAACTTGCTGAACTTTCTAATTGAAAGAGCCAACTCCTCTTCATTAAGTTCATCAAACTCTTCATCTCACCATCCTTTGAAGTTCTCAAGGTAACATTCTTCTTGGAATATTTAATTTTGTTATCTTCTTGTGGAGACAAATCGTAAATTTTCCATGTCTCCTTGTAGCTCATCAGCCTTCATAAAGCTTGTGTCTCTAACCTTAACAATGGTCATGACCTTTGCATGAAATCTCTTAGGAAGGTTCCTCAAGTCCTTCAGGTAAATCCTAGAATCAGGGAAATATGCCCCAAGTACTTTAAGAGCATTGGAAATTTTGGTGACAATGAAAAACTACTCTTTGATAGTCTCATCCTCTTTCATCTTGAGATGGTTAAACTTATGATTGAGAATTTGAGCTTTGGATTTATTTACCATTGTGGTGCCTTCACGAGTGGATATAAGTAGGTTCCAAGTATTTTTTCTGATCTTAGCAAAAAACTCTGTTGAACACTTCTAGAAACAAGGCATAATATAAAGGCGTTTTGGCTTTTGCATTAGCCAGATGATCTCTCTTGTATTTATTTGTCCATTTGCTAATGTCCTTAGGTCTAGTGTCAGAGTTGTGACTATGAGTTGTACAGATTTTTGTAGTCTCTATGTATCCATCCTATACGAAGGGTCAAATATCAAAATTGAAGGATTGAAGGAAGCACTTTATGCCTGTTTCCCAATAGATGTAATTTGAACCATCAAAGAATGGAGGCTTGTGTGAAGATTATGCAACTAAAATAGACATGATGCAATAAGCACAAACTATTGATGGACATTAGTTTGCTAACCAAGAGGGAAAGCTTTGATACTGATTTTGGATTGAAATGCACACTCTAAAGGGGTGGGTTTGGTGAATAGTGTGTCTTAAGAAAAATTGAAACTTTAACAATTATTCAACCATGAACTAAATGCTTAAACTTAGAAATCATTTGAATTGAATCAGAGTAAAATAAATTTGATCTAAGTACAAAAATGACTTGAAGGAAACAAAAAAAACAAAATGTGCACACCAATATTTTTATAGTGGTTCATCTTGGGCCTAGTCCACTCAGCAAGGCTATCCAAATCTCCTCTTTCCTTGGGTTCCCTTCCTACTTCTTCAACACTATTTTGGAAGATGATGATGTGTAGTGGAGTAGGAAAATGAGGATGAGGCACTATAGAAAAAATGTATCTATTGATTTGATTTCATGGCTTAGGTATCTTATGCTGAATTATGTTTTCAAAGAGCTAAGCAATGACTTTTCAACTTTTTTTTATCCTAATAAACATAAAAAATCTATTTCTACATAATTTGGTTAAAACTAAATTTTCATCACCATAAGAAGGGGTTGGTATTATACGTAAGGAGAAAGACTTGCATTTAACTAATAACTATTTGCATCATATTAGATCTAATAAACTAAATGCAGAATCTCACTATCTCTTAGCTACCACCCAAGTCAAGTATCGGAGTGCCATCAACAAGATTCACTTAAGTTTAGATCATCTTAGAATTGAAAGTGGAAGGTGGATTTAGCTCTCTAGAGAAGATTACACTTGTAGGGTATGTAGGTCAAGAGCCCTTGAAGATAAGTTAAGTTGCATGTGTTTCTTTTCTATGTTGAGATTACCCATTTGAGATAGTGTTATAATGTTGTCACAAAAAGCATGTATGATTTTTTTTTTGTTGCATCCATGGTTTCTTGCTCAGTTTGTAAGTTTTTCTTTATTTTTTATGAAAATGTTATATTTTTCCAATAGATCGTATAGGTCTTCAAATGTAATAAACCTTCAATTGCAATTTCATAATTTTCTTAAAGTCCAACTTTTGTCATCATGAAGAACATGTATTTAATGCATATCGTTTTGTCCTCAATAGAAGTAAGTTATAAAAAGAGAAAAAATGTTGAAGCCAAGGATTTAAACAAAAAACAAAAAATACTACACAAATCAAAGGAGACAAACTTTTACAAACATTTCTACCTTCACCACAAAAAATCAATATGCATTAAAAAAAACCAATATGACTAATTGATCCTGATCCAATAAGAATATTGTTAATTTAAAAAATAAAAATAATATTCACAAGCAATCAATGCTCGATGGTATAGGTTGTTAATGTAAAGTTTACATGATTTTATTGTGGTTCATGACGATAACTTAGGGCATCAACCTCCTTGTTATGCATAGCTTTAGAGGCAATCTATTTACAAAGTTCTACTTCTTAACAAGGACATTTTTTAAGTCCCAAGGTAACTTGTATTATGTGAATGAATAAAACTCCATGGGAAAATAAAAACTATTTGATTTGACTTTTTTCCAAAAAAATAAAAAGTGATTGCACCCATAGGTGTAGTGGAGTATTTGAGACACTTATCTTTGGTTAAGAACTTGTGGATTCAACTATTCTATGTGCTAACACAAACCTAAAATTAAAATAGCTCCATGAGAATACATTGTAACCACAAGCAATATATAAGCAATACATTGACTCAAGAAGAACTTATCCATGAAAGACTGAAATGCACCAAGGAAAAACATAATGGTGGTTAAGTTGCAAAAGGAAGGTGTCTCTATTGGAGTGCATAGTATGCATAGCATGGTAGCTGAGATTTTTGCTACTATTGGTGATCTACTCTAGACATCACCATGTCAATGTACTACTTTTGAGCACCTCTATATTTTTGTTTGTTGCTACTTAATCCAATGGAAAGGTGAGAAACCAAAGTAGAAGGCAGAGAATATAAAGGTCGTTGAAGTATAATGTGATTGACAAATCATGATAAAATGGGTCCTTAATCTACTAGTGCGCTCTTTATTTTGCAACATGGATACTGCTTCTTTTGTTGTTGTGGTTCTGTGAATCAAAATGTTTTTATTTGTATGCACTTCTGCCTTCTTTTCCTTGGCCCCACCTAGTTATGTTGGATTGCATTTTATGTTTTTAAGATTGCCATGTCAAATTGTGGGAGGAAGAACATGAAGTTTATTGATATTGGTTCATGATGTGGACCTAGCATCTATGGCAACTATGCTCTCATACAAATCATTGAAATGTTAATGGACATGCTAAGTTAGAAGGCCTTAATTTGATTATATGTTTTGTAGGTAAATATTGTTTTAAAAAGTATGTTAGAAAAACTTGACATGATCTTACCCTCTAAAACTTTATTTGTCTACAATTTTCTATTTATGTTTTATGGTTAACCATTTTTAAGGTTTAATGTATTTGATGTTACATTTCTAACAATTATTAAATTTATGAAAATAGATCTTTCTATTTCTATTTGGTGTTAGTTGGTGCTCCACTGGTTAGCAAGGGTTTTAATTCTAAATAAATCAAATTTAATAAATCCTCATATGGAGGCTCAATCATTCCATCAAGCATGTCTTAGGGCTAGCATATAATGTTATGTGTTGAAATAATTGAAATGTTGGAGGTGATGAATTCTCTTCATAGTTTTCTATACATATTTTATCATCAACCTTTGAATGAAAAAAATTGCTTTGACATTAAGAGAAGGCAAAAAAATTACATTTAATGACATTATTTAGATTTCACAATTTTGTTGAAATGTATCTTTCTATTTCATGTTACTAGTTGGTGCCCTACCCAATGAGTAGCAAGGATCTTAATTTAAATCAAGAACATTTAATAAATCATCATATGGAGGTTCAATGCTTGTCCCATCACATAGATCTTAGAAATGGTATATGTTGATGCATAAATTTTGGTTACATCGACACCTCAAAAAAAAAAAAAAAACTCCTTTGACCTACTGCATAGGACACCTCCCATATGTGTACAAAAACCTGGGAATAGTCTCAACTAGAGAGGCCAATATAGCATTTCAAAAACTAGTAAATTAATGAAAATCAAGATTTTTAATTAAATCAGTGTCTATAATACAAGAGGTAACTACAAAATATAAATTTTTGTTGGTCCCGGTCCTACTTTGAGATTAGGCCACCAGGCTGTTGCAGATGCTATTGTAGCTAGCTACCAAGACAGGGAAAGAGAGAGATTTGTCTGGTGTTTCACTAGCCATGCGCACCATTGCTGTTTCTGTTTGCAGCTTCTATAGGAGAAAACTAAATCACATGCATCCCATAGGTCAGTGGTCACCATCACTGCAGCCACTATAGGAGGGAGAGGCATCCTTGTGGTTGAGAAAGAGAGGGAGAGATTGGAGGGATGCTGCTGCTGCCTACTCTAGGTGCCACATGCCTGTCACGTGCGATGCGCAGCAAGGAATAACCATGGCTATTTTATTGTGGTTTCTGTGGAGAAAAAAAAGCACCGTGCCCCCTACGGCTCTGCAGAATTACCGTCGCTCAGCAATGTCACAGGCTGCCCTATCATGCGTTACTGATGCATCCTGTGCTGAGAGTAAGCGAGCGATGCTGCCCACTGTTCATTTCGATCAAGGCACCACTGTTGATGCGCTGCAGCTTATGGGTCTGTAATTACCACCTGCCACATAGGGGAGAGTGACTACACCGCGACTTGCTAAACTACCACTTTGCACACCACTCATCTGCCACCCTTGGGAGACACTGGATGGTCCAACTTGAGATGCTAAGGAGGTTTGATGCAGCATCCCAAAACAAAGAAACTACCATCTGCTAGGTTCCTTGCTGGTCTAGGATGTTCCCCCCAGATCTAATTGCTTCTTCCCATTTCTGTCCTCCATTTATTGCCGTTGCCACTCTATTTAAATGCCCACATGCCTGCAACTCTCCACCACTGATGCCACTAAGAACTACATTCTGCGTAACCACTGCCACCATCCGCGTCAGTGCGTAACTTTCAAGAGTTACCTTTCACATTGCCACTTTTTGTCATTACATTGATAGTCATGTGCTTTTTCTGTTTGGTTTGGATGCTTGGCTGTTTCTTGTGGCGTTAGCTACTTTTTTTTTTTGTAATGAAGGGATTGTTTTTGAAGGTCAGGTGGAGCTACTCTGCAAATATATGCTGTGTCAATGGTATCAATGAAAATGTTGTTGTTGTACTTGGACACCTCATAAATCTCCAAATGGAGTTTTGAGATGGCTTCGTTGTTATCTGAATTCAATCGACTTGATTTTGGGATTGCAGAAGTTTACATCCACGTTGCTCTTGAAACATGGTCATGTAGGGTTACAAAGGAAATTCAATGTACAATTATTTCTAAAACTACCTTTTAACTATGCTTTTCTAATATCCTATGCATCAAAAGAATATGATTGTGGAAGCAAGGAATCAAGGATTCATGATTCTGAAGGTGTTTGGGTACATCTGACTCAAGAAAAAATGGGGATGGCTTTGTAAAAAATGCGGATGGGTTTGGGTGGTCATAAAAAAAATTTCAATATATTAGTTTTTTTAAAAAAATTAAATCTCATATGCCATAAAAAAACATTGTAGAATATAGAACAAGTACAATGTAAATTCAAAATATTGTTAATGCTTAAAAATTTCACAGAAGATTGCAATAACACCATTACACTGGAGAAAAAAACTTGCAAAGGTATGGAGGGCATCAAATCCATTTCCTTACTTAACAGCCATAATCTGCCTGAACATATAATTTTTGCAACAACCAAAATGACAACAATAAAATGAAACTCTTTTGTTACTCAATCCAATCCTTTTAAAAATGAAATTAAGCCTCAACCAAATTTATAACAAATCACATTTGCTAATACTTTTGTTCAACGAACAACATGTGAGTAGTGCCATAGGGCCATATTGAAGACAACCATATTATAAGAAGACACAACATAACTAAACTAGGCATAACCAACTCACCTCAGCTATGATGATTGAAAACCTTTGGATAATGGGGAATTGACACTAGGCATGATGAAGGGGAAAGTAAAAATAGAGAGCCATGAGCTTGCATATGACCGTTGGCCATGTACTGGTGGGCTTGGTTGGCCCCTAAGAAAATAGATTTTAAAAAAAGTTTAACAAGCATCCATCCATCATCATGTTCATGACTCAAGACCCATGATGATGACCATGTGTTGTTTTTTTCTTTTTTCAAGTAGAGATATGAGAAAAAGAGTAAGAACCAGAAATGACCAATAAGACTTTCTAGAACCACCTATAAAATGGTGGGCTTCTGGATGTTGACAATCTCTTGGGCATCTACCTTGAAAGACTTTTCTAGAACCACCTCTAAAATGGGTGGAGTGAAGTTAAACAAGACCAACAGTAGAAGGGAGGTACCTAGGTTTTGTGAATTCAATGTTGATATGGATGATGTTGGGTAATGCCCAAGGTTCTGCAGAATGTACGTCAGTCCACGAGGGAACATAAAAATATCACCCACATTCAGTGTCTCCTTGAATAATTGTAAGAAAATAATTTTATAGAAAACTAGATGGCATAAGTAATCAAAGTACAGAATGCATAAGCAAATTGCACAAGAAATTCACATGCATAAATAATTGAAAATGCACAATTCTTGAGCAAATTAAGCTAACCTCTAGCCATTGATGACTTAGATTAAATTTGGTGTTTTGATTCTTCTATCACATGGATGCTCTACAAAAATAGTATATGCAATCTTCAAGCATCTATGAAAGGGTGCAAAATTGCAATCCTGCTATGATTCATGGTGCCTTTGTTCTGCCATTAAGAATGAATTTATAGGCCACAGGATAAATTACCATAAGAGACCTAATGTCCATGCATAAAAAATGCATTACCAAATATGGAGACTACATTGATGTGTTAACCAACATATAAAAACATGTCAGTGGATATGGTGGCCACTTTCATGCATTAACTGACCAATAAAACATGTTAGTGGGTAACACATGCTATAATCTCCCACTTGTTCTTCATATTTAATCAAGTGCAAAGTTTAAGAAATAATTCTATGAATCATGACGATATTTCCTATTAATGTGAGTATTATCTTCCATGCATTACAATGCATGATCTCTCAAAAATAATTCCTTATATGGCAACTTAACTTTATGAATAAACCTAATGTTTATTCTGGGTCTTGCCATATGTATATTTTCTCTAATAACTATATGAGCAAACCATATGAGAAAATAGCACAAGTGAATAAGAGTTTTATTAAGGCTATAAGTTATACATACAACAAATTACATGATGGAATCAAGTCCCATTCGAACTACATGATCCTTAAATAAATTTGATGGCATTTATTTTCTTAAAGGATTAGCTATCATTAATTCAGTGCTTATATGCAGAATGACCACTTTGTTTTCCTTAATGTGTTCCCTTATGGCTAAGTACTTGATGTCAATGTGTTTACTTTGATTGCCACTCTTATTATTCTTAGCCACAAAGATAGCAGCTAAATTATCACAAAAACATTCTTAATGGCCTAGATATACAATCCAAAATTCTAAGCCATACTATGAAACTCTTTAGCCATACACCATGTGAAGTAGCCTCAAAACAAGAAACAAACTCTACCTCCATGGTAGAAGTAGCAACCAAAGTTTGCTTTCCACTCCTTCAAGATATAGCTACTACAGCTAGCATAAAAACATAACTAGATGTTGATTTTCATGAATCAACACAACCAGCAATGCTTGAGTCAGAGTAGTCAGTCACCTCCAAGGAGTTAATTCATTTATACATAAGAATTTATTCTTTTGTACCTTGAAGGTACCTCATCAGTTTCTTTGTAGTTCTCCACTGGTCAATACTTGCATTACTATGATATCTACCCAACATTCTAATAGCAAATGCAATATCAGGTCTTGTGTAGACCTAAGCATACATAAGGCTTACAAGATCTAAAGAATATGAAATGTTACTTATCTAAATTTTCTCTAAATCATTCATAGGGCATTGGTTCAAAGTGAACTTGTCACCCTTTACAATGGGTGCTATACTTGGTGAACAATCTTTCATTTCAAACCTCTCTAAAACTTTATTGATATAGGTTACTTGCAACAATCGTAGAATACATCTAGATCTATTCCTATGAATCTATATACCAATGACATAAGATACCTCACCTATATGTTGAAATTTTTAGAGAGAAAATGTTTAACCTCATATAGAAATCCACTATTATTGGTTGTAAGAAGGATATCATCCATATATAGAACAAGGAAATAGATTTTGCTCCAACTAACCTTTTGGTATATACATTAATCCATGATGTTTTCTTCAAAATCAAATAAAGTGATTATATCATGGAATTTTAAGTACCATTGATGGGAGGCCTATTTCAATCCATATGTGGATTTCTTGAGCTTGCATACCAATTGCTCATCATCACTAGAGAAAAATCCTTTAGGTTGTTTCATATAAACCTCTTCCTCTAGGTAACCATAAAGGAATTCTATTCTCACATCCATTTCATGTAATTTAAGATTAAAATGGGCAACCAACACAAGGATAACATGAAGGGAGTCCTTGCTAGGAACAGGAGAAAAGGTCTCCTTGTAATCTATTCCCTCTTTCTGAGTGAACCCTTTGGCAACAAGTTTGGCCTTATATCTTTTAATGTTTTCCAATGAGTCTTTCTTAGTCTTGAAGACCCATTTGCATCTAATGGATTTTACACAATTAGGAAACTTGATAAGATCCCAAACCCTATTAGATGACATAGAATTCATTTCATCTTTCATGGCATCATACCACAAGTTAGATTCCTTAAAACTCATGGCTTGTGAAAACTTTTTAGGATCATTTTCAGCTCCTATGTTGTAGTCAAACTCTTGTAGATACACCATATAGTCACTAGGAATGATTGATCACCTTACTCTAGTAGATCTTCTTAATGTTGGTTCATCATTTTCTTCAGGATCATGATGTTCAACAAATTGTTCAATAGGTTTTGGTATTGGTTGTTTAGCTAGATCTACTATTTCTTGATCATCAATTTGTAAAATTTCAATGACTTGTTATTGTTCAATATGGATTTGTGCTCTAAGCGTATTATGCACAATAATTACTCTATCATTTTAAATAGTGGGTTGAGTGTTTGTATGATCTATCTCAAGAACAATGTTCCAAGATCTACTACTCCAACTAATCAAGAAATTTAGCATTCCTTGATTTCACAAACCTAGTAGTATGTGATGGGTAATAAAATATATATTCCTTAGACTATTTAGTATAGCAAGAAAAATACCCACTTATGGTCCTTGTGTCTATATTCTTTTCTTATGGATTATAGACTCTTACATTAGATAGGCATCTCCAAATGCGTATATGTCACAAACTCAATTTCCAACCTTTCTGTAATTCAAATGGCATTTTTAAGATAGCCTTGGTTTGAACTTGGTTTAATATATACACCATCTTCTTGAGAGCTTCAGTCCACAAGGACTTAGAAAGCTTGGAGCTACTAAGCATACTATGCATCATGTCCAATAATGTTCAGTTTCTTCTTTCTACCACAACCATTTTAGTCTAGAGAACTAGGCATAGTATGTTGGGCAACAATCCCATGCTCTTGAAGAAACTTAGCAAATGGACCAGGTGCTTGTCCATCATTAGTATATCTACCGTAGTATTTACCACCTCTATTAGATCTAACTATCTTTATTTCCTTATTGCATTGTTTCTTTACTTTAGCCTTACCTTAAAGGCTTCCAAAGCTTCGCTCTTGTTATGAAGTAGGCAGAGATACATATATCACGAGTAATCATCAATAAAGGTAATGAAATACTTTTAACCATACGCATCCATATCTAGACTAAAAATATATATATGTATGATCTCTAATATGTCTAAAGTTCTCTTGGCACCTTTCTTTGACATATTATTTTACTTTCCCTTTATGTAGTTCACACAACTGTCAAAGTTGGTAAAATCTAGAGTATTAAGTACTCCATCATTTACTAATCTCTTTATTCTCTCAATAGAGATATGTCCAAATCTACAATGCCAAAACATAGAGGATTTATCATCCATAACACATCTCTTAATGCCAATATGAACATGCATAGAAGTATAAGAAGTTTCATTTTCAAATTAATTTTGAGAAAACCATCTGTTAATGTACCAGTTCCATTAACTTTAGAACTATAATATAAATTGAGTATAGTGTCTGAAAAATTAAAGGAAAATCCCAATGATATAAGCCTTGAAATAGAAATTAAATTCTTTTAAAAACATGGAATATAAAATATATTTCCAATTCTAAAACAAAACCACTACTTAAAACTAATATGCATGTTTCAATTACCTCCACATGTAAGTACATCTTGTTGCTTAAATAGATGCATGATTGACTTTCGACTAGCTTCCTTAGGTTTTCCACCCTCTACAAGGAATTGGTAACATGGATTGTAGAACCAGAATCAATCCACTATGTGTCATGGCCAATATCAACCATATTAGATTCAAAAAAAATAAGTGAGAGTTGAGTACCTTTCTTTTCAAGAAATTTCTAATATTTAGAATAATCCTGCATTATGTTCCATTTCCTTTTGGCAAAAAGAAAAAGGAAAATATTTAGATTCTTTCTTAATATCAGCTTGTGCAGGCAACTTGACCTTCCACTTGCCTTTGTCTTCTCCTTTATTCTTTCCTTGTGTAGCCAAATGCACACTCTCTTTTGCTTTCAAAGCAAGTCTTCCCTCTTCTTGCACACACATGGTCATTAGTTCATTGATTGACCATTTGCCTTGATGTGTATTATAAAAAATATTAAAGGGTCTATACTGTGGTGGGAGTGTGTTTAAGATGTACTGCACAAGGAAAGATTCTGACATCTCAATCGTAAGTGTTTTGAGTTCAACCACTATATCTCTCATTTGCATGATGTGCTCATGCACACCATGAATTTTAGTGAGCTTCATGAGTGAGAACTTCATTATCAAGGTGTTGTCCAATGCCTTGTTGGATAACTCAAATTTTTCATCAATGGCTTTTAACAAAGCATGCACATTATCATATTGTTCCAGTGAACCACACATACCAACTGAGATCTTGGTTTTTATGAACATGACATAGAGGTGATTAGATCACTCCCATTTTTTATAATTATCAATATCATCTAGATGGATAATTACTATAATGGCAGGTGATTTATCCTTGTAGATAACATAAAAAATGTTCATCCAACCTATATGAAGAAGAATTCTCTCCTTCCACACCTTAGAATTATCACCCTTTAATTCAAGAATGTCACATTTAAAATTAGAGTAGCTTACAGGTTGTACAACTGCATAATTAAACATGCTTGTCACTAAATTTAACGTTAGAATTCCATAATACATGGTTACCAATGTAAATCATGAAAAATATGAATCAAATGACATAAAATTACCTTTGGGCTAAATTTTAATTCAGATAAATTCATATATCCTGATGATAAAACTATTAAATTATATTCCTTTTCTTAATCCCTGTGGGTAAATTAAGAAAAGAAATTTAACATATCATCCTAATTAATCATATGAAATACAATAAAAAATCATGTGGGATAAATTTATCATATTACATATGATTAATCACAATTTTTAATGATGTGTACCATATGTGATCGAAAAGCTTTTAGTACATAATTTTTCATAACTAAAGATGGTATGGATACTCTCTAATTATACAAAATTATATAGATCACTTGTTATAATTCATATGCAAAAAATGATGCATACATATACAAAAATATCCATAAAATTGATAAATTACCAAATTCAACATGTTATAAACATAATTCATTTAATTGTTCTAGCCCAAGATGCCTAGGTGGAGGCCAAAGCACAAAAGAAAAACCCTCTAGAATGATGCTAATTCATTGGGCAATATAAAAAACACTAGAAATCATAATATAATGATGAATGTTGGATATGCAAACCAGAATGAAAACGGCACATACATAATTCACAAAATCTAGCTATGCATAGAGGGAATAAACATTTGCTAGGCCTAAGACCTCTCAAGTTAAAAAAAATTATGCTCAACCTTTGAAAACATTTAAATAATGATAGGCTATTGTAGGATAATGATGCAAATAGCATACTGTCGCACAAAGAAAATTTGCAGATAGCACAACTAGACTAGCTATCCAAAATAATAAGAGAAAATATCCTCATTACCATAGCCGTAATGGTTTCTATTTTCTAGTTCTACAATGCACAAGAATGCAACAAAATGTGAGAGGAAAATCTCTTTCACTAGGAAAAAATCAAAAGAGAGTAATCTTCCTCAAACTACAAAGTGCAAAAATATTTTTTAAAAAGAGAAGAAAAAACACTATTTCCAAATTGCACCATCTTCAAAAACTGCATCAAGACATAGATCTATTGCTCTGATTCCAAATGTAAGAAAATAATTCTATACAAAACTATATGGCACAAGTAATGAAAGTAAAGAACATGGAAGAAAATGACACAAGAAATTCATATGCATAAATAATTGAAAATGCATGATTCTTGAGCAAATGGAAATGACCTTTAGCCATTGATGCCTTAGATTAAATTTTGTGTTTTGATTCTTCTTTTACATGGATGCTCTACAATGATGGTGCATGCAATTTTCAAGAATTTTTGAAAGGGACTTGAATTGCAATCCTATTGTGACACATGGTGTCTTTGTTCTCCCATCAAGAATGAATTTATAGGCCATAGGACTGGTTATCATAAGAGACCTAATGTCCATGCATAAAAAATGCATTACCGGATATGAAGAATACATTGATGTGTTAACCAAATCATAAAAATGCATTAGTGGGTATGGTGGTCACTTTCAAGCATTAACTAAGTAATAAAATGTGTTAGTGGGTATGGTGGCCACTTTCATGCATTAACTAACACATAAAATGCATTAGTGGGTAATGCATGCTACAATAACTAGTTGTTTGTGTTCACAAATCCCACCAAAATTAGCCCACCTTGGATTAGAAACATGAAGTTAGTGGCCCTCAGATGACTAAGAGGCAAAAGGATGCCACCGAGGATGAAATTTATGAGAGCCAAAGTGATATCCTATGTGTTGCTGCCTATTAGATTCATGACCATTATTAAGGTCACTGTGAATCTGAATGTTGCGCTAGGCATTCTATGCTTTGCCAGTGCAGATGTTTTGAAATCCGTGGTGGTGGCAACATTGGAATTGAGGCATGGAACACCATTTATGAATATGCCCTTGGCATTTGCATTATTTTCGACATAGAAATCCTGCAAAGGATCATTGTTTGCTACTATGGTAGCCTACAACAATGCTACCATTGCTAAAAATAGAGTTACTATGGTCTTCATTGTTGTACCATTTTTTTCTTTTGATGGTGGCTTACTTAGGTGAGAAATGGTGTTGTAGGGTTAGTTTTTTTCATAGTAAGGATGATGATGATGAAATTTTATTACAGATATGATGACATTAGTGATGTTACTCTAATGAAAACATATGACCTGTTCAATGATGGTTGTTTCTTCTTCTTATGCATTTGCATCCTAACCCCATCCCTCTCACTAACTCACCTAATACAAAGCATTTTTGTTGTTTCCCACTGATTTCCTTGACCTTGGCCTCCTCGTTAAGATTAGCTACCTATTCCAAAGCATTTTTCTTATTTCCCCACTAACATCCTTAACCTTGGCCTTCTTATGAAGCATTTTTATTGTTATCCCACTCATGCCTTTGACCTTGGCCTACTCGTGAAGATTAGCATCCTAATTTGAAGCATTTTTCTTATTGCCCCATTGACATCCTTGACCTTGGCCTCCTTGTGAAGATTTGCACTACATTAGCACATGATGACTCAGGTGGACTGGGGAAAAGCATGGTGGCCATTTGAAATTTCAAATGTGAGGGTAACCTTAGGTAGACCGTATACTATTTATGACAAAACATTGACTATTTATTAGCCAAAAATTAACTTTGCATCACATATTCAGCCAAAACTATTTACTAACCTTTAGGGAAAAATTATTTTATGCTGTGGGGGGAGAGGAAGAGAGAGAAAATTCACACAAATTTCCTACCACGTAACTAACACCATTTTTAATGAGGCTTAGGTTGATGGTGTAGTAGTAATAGGGGGTTTTAGATTTAATTCCACTAATGTAAGTGCTAACTTTACATCAATGATAGAGGACACTAGTCAAAAGTCACACATTTTATTTGACTGGGTAGCAGTGAGTTATAAACTACTATAAATCTTAAGGTGTACCTATGTTTCAATTATTTGGGGTTCTAACATGCCAATGATGAAAGAAATAATAAGAAGAGGATAGTTATAACATTATTAGAAATAGATAATTCTCATTTATGAATAAGCCATTCAAACTAATAATTGATAAATTAAAACTAAAATTTTATTATGGAAATGTAAATGTTATGAATTTTAAAATTTTTTACCAAAAATTTATAAAAAATATAAAAAATAAAAATAACTTGGATAATATTTTGATCAAACCAACCAAATTAGTAAGTGTAACATCTCACATCCTCCTAATGTATTGAAATGTAGGAAATTGTAAGAAAATGTTAAATTTAGCTTCAATTCTGTTTTGATTGCAAATTCAATGTATTCATTCTATGAAAGGAATTTTGAGCTAGTTCCCAATTTCAACTTACAAATGATGACATTTCATTTGGGCTTTGCTAATTGTCTACCACTACTAATAAGGAAGAACTAGTAAATGCTTTATCCACCAAAATGAGACCTTTCCTCATTATAATCAAATAGAAACGTTTCTTTTCATCTAGGTTTTTTCATTGTTTTAGAAGTAATTTTTGTTTTACTACTTTGTAAACCTACTTTCGAACAAAATAAAGAATGCATACTTGAAAGTTTTATTTATTGATCAATAAAACTTTCTCACAAAACAAAGCTTTGTCCTAGGTTCTTAACTTCACCTTTATATAGTATTTATCCAATGGATATTCAAAAATATTATCATTATAGATTGATGAATCATGTTTAATTATGCTATGATATTGGGTACTTGATATTAGAACCTCGATATTGGATACATGATATTGGATTCCAAGAAGTAACATTAGATATTGGATATCATTAGATGTATGTCAACCGATAAATATAGTGCTTGGGCAGATAGTTTGGGCATTTTTTGTATTAGAGTAATGAAGTTCTTGCAGTTTAGCCATTTCAGAGTTAGAATATTTCTAAGTACTTGTTGTAGGATTCTAAGTGTGTATGGATCTTTGTTCAATAATTGATGTACCTGAGCACAGTAGTGTGATGAAAATAAAGACAAGTCCTTTTGATAATCCTTGCAACACTAGGAAAAAATTAATGTTTCCTTTAATGCATTTAATATTCATGAATTCTACCTTAATGCACTTTGATTAAGAAATTAATTTTTAGTTATTAATGAACATAAGCATAACCACTTCAAGCATATGTTTAGTGCTTGGTAACCTAGAAACGCTTAACATTTGGTAACCCAGAAGTGCTATATGCATTTAGGATGTGTCCAAAAAGTTGGAATGGGTACTTGTGTTATGCTAGCTAGGTAGTAGATTAATTAAATATTAAATTCCTTTACCTTTCATTCTTGTTCTAGGTGATTAAACTTATAAAATATAAAATGATAAAAATTATATACCTCAATTGCACTTAACCATATACTTGTATCTCACAAGCGGAACTGAGAACCCAATGATCATCTTGATTAGATTTCACTTCCTTGAACTAGCGGAACTTAAGATCTACAAAGTTCAAATGGATCATGCATGAATGCTTGTGATTTGTATAGTTGGGCATAGGGGTACCTTGCTGCTCATCATTGGCACCATTGTTGGGAACCTTTTAGTTGTTACATGTGCTATGTAGGATTTACTAAAAATTATTCAAAATCATTGGAATGAATCCTAGATTTATATCATACTTTAAAATAACTATAACAATTTCTAAAAGCACACTATGTTTTTATTTCCTAACATAATATGTCTTCTTCTCACAAGAGTGATTCTTTGTTCAAGTTTGATAGAGTACATTAGTAAGTGCTCTAGCAATATAGAGTGGTATATGCTCATTCTAATGAGTATGTATCCAATTTCACCTTTACCCTAGCCTAGGATGAATAACTTTGGTGACATGACATGAATGGAAACATTGTGTTGCTACTTAATTAGTCTATTCCTATGATGCTTCAACAAACTCTTATGTGTTTGGGTTTATAGGGACTTGATGCTGAGTATGTTATATAGGATAGTAACACTAGGGATTATCATCCCATAAGGCAAAACATCTTAGGGATTGACAACTTAAATAGCACTATGAATCTGCAAAGGGGAAGTGGTTTAATGATTCCCCATACTTTCTATACCAAAAATATGGTGGAGAAGCCTTCTCTGGGGGTTTTCCTTTCAGTGAAATTCCTCTCTTTAACTTTGGTGAAGGAGGTCAAAACCAGAACTTACAATCCATGATCCACAATCTAGCTTCTAGTAAGAATGGATCCAATAATAAAGGAGGATCTAGGGAGAAAAGTTAGGGTAGGGATGTGAACAAGAAACAATCATCATCTTCCTTGTTTTTCTCTAATAGCAACTATAGGAGGTGTGACTATGATGGAGATGACTGATAGGACTGAGATAATGAAAGGGATCATTAGCAAGTCAAGATCAACAATGTAGAAATTCAAGAGAGACCCGTTGCCATGAATGAAGGGGTGGTAGAGGGCATTGTAGGCACTAGAATCATGGCCTTGATGAGCTTATGCTTTCTAACTAGAGTATGTGAAACATTGCAAAGGTAGTGGGAATTCCCACAAGGCACATAAAGGATAGTTAGATCAAAAGACTAGACATGGATAATATTCCTCAATTTGAAGGGGTATATAACTTAGATCCACAAAACAATCTCTAAGCTTTCCAAGATTCATGTACCTTCTAGAATATAGAAAATGAGTGGTAGAATCTTAAGTTGTTCCCCAAGATACTTATTAAAGAAGTAAAAGACTAGTACCAGTTCTTAAAATCAAAATCTATCAGATGGTGGAGTACAATGCTTGAATTATTTAATGACAAATATTAGATATACTCTAGTGTGTTGAAATTGAGAAGGAAAATCTAAGGATGGAAATAAAGGACACACAAACCCTTGGATGCCATCATAGGCTGATGCTCTTCGTTATTGCATTGATGTCCTAGCCATAATTATTCTCAACTAGACCAATTTTGCCACATTATAGATGGGCTTTGATCAGAAATGAGGAGAACCCTTGGCATTTATGCCTAGGAATGACTATTAGAATTAAGCACTCATCAGATCCAAATATTGATTAAGAAAGTAGCTAAAGAGAAAGGAGAACTAAGAAAAGAAGGAAGTGCAAAAGGGTACAATTATAATCCTTCCATTCACAAGAAGGAGGTTTGATTTTGTGATAGTGAGTAAGAATCATCACTTGATGAGGTGGTGAATAGGATTATATTGTCGCTTCAAAAATTTCAATCTAAAATTTCAACTAATGTTGATTAGTTATGAGACTCCATAGATAGCATATTTCAAGCTATACTAAAACTTTTTGAAGTGTCCAAAGAACAAGGTAGTGATTGTGAGCACAGGAGGAGCAAGGAAGCTGAACATGCCCATCAAAGAAGTAAGGGTAAGAGATTGCTATAATTGAGAAAGTTGTAGGAACTAACTTAGATAATGTTGGTGGATGTGACATCCACCATTATGAACATCCTAAGGGATGTTTTTCCATACTGTCACACTTACAGAAGTCTAGGATGTAGACCTTGAATCCATGAATTACACAAAGGTAAACACCTAGAAGATTAACTTATCCTCAAGGAAATTCTAGGTAGTACCATCAAAAATAATAATATTATCCAAATAAAACTCCTTTGAAACAATATGAGTAGTATCAATAGTGGAAAAAATCACAATCATGGATGCTAGCACCTCCAAGGTTATAATACCTTTACAAAAAACTTGATTCATATGGGTATTACGTTTAACAATCTTTGTCTTCACATGAATCTTCCAGTCATGTTTCTACTTCCCAACCTTACTACTACCCTCATAATTACTATCAAACTCATTCTCCACATGCAAGAAGAAATACCACCTTTTACCCTTATCCTTCTCTTGTTTCTACACATCTTCCTCCTTCCTCAACATAGCTACCAGCTACTTCATGTATGTAGGATGAACTCCCACCTCAACTACAACAATCTAATTCTAACAAGGCAATTAATCTATAATTAGTTCATTATCCAAGTGGTTTGGACACTTGATCTAAGAAAAACCTTTCTTCAAATCCAAGAGTTTACCTAAGCCCTCACATACACTAGTGGTTGGCAATCTTGCTTCTCCATCTGCCTCTGTACCTAATTCCTTTGAGTTTCCTTTAAACCAAATACCACCTAGGATACATACTATAATGCTTACTCATGTTGTATTTGATTTGATTTGTGTTGGAAACCTTTCTAGGAAATTACCAGATCCTAGGAGTCCTCTTATTTATTTGCAAATCACTAGGAATAAATTATGCAAATCTCTTCTTGATTTAGGTTCCCGTGTCAACTTAATTTCTCATGAGATGTATACTACATGGAACCTACCTCCTCTAAAGAAGAGCAATATTATATTAGAATTAGTAGATCAGTCAATCACTATTTGATTAGAACTAGTAGAAAACATTGTGACCACTATCTTTGGGTGGTCTTATCCTACCAATTTCCTAGTAATTAAGGTGGAGAACTGCAAAGAGGACTTCCCAATCATCATGGGAATGGCTTGGCTAAGCACCATTCATGAAAAAATGGACATCAAAGATATTTTCCTAGAAATATCTAAAGAAAACACATTTGGAAAGATAGAGAAGAAGTGAGTTCCATGCATTGTGCACAACAATACAAGGTGCAATTGTGTGTAGAAACTCTGGTCAGTAAAATGAACATCCATATTTTCATGCAAGTAGTATGCACAAGAAGCTAATATTCAAAGGTGTCTATACACAACAACCATAAAACAAGAGGGATCCCAATGGCTAACTACTGATTCTAAAAGCAACACAGTTTGCATAGAACCTATTGAGAGCCTAACATGTGCATATGTCATAGGCATAGATGAATTGGAGCAAGTTCATCACCAACTCTCTAATAATGCAAATGATGATACCTATTGGGAAGAGTTGGAAATTCTTGAAAATTTTGAGTAAGAGCCCCTTGAATTAAAAACTCTAACATTCAACATGGAATATTTATTCTTAAAAAATGAAAAGCTAATAATAATTAATGCCAGTCTTTCTCAAGAACAAAAATAGATGCTATTGAATGTGGTTGAAAAATGGTTAGCATCCTTTGCTTGGTCATATCTTGAACTCACAAGGATGGATCCTTCGATATGCTAGCATCATATCTACACCAATCTGATCATGAAGCCAAAGAGGTGGCCACAAAGGTGATTGAACCTCAAAATGAAGCAAATCATTAAGGAGAAAATCAAAAAAATTCTCAAGGTGAGGTTTATTTATCCCATTATGGATAGCAAGTGGGTTAGTCCACTTGTGATTGTGCCAAAGAAAGGTGATAAGTCATGGGTCTACATCGATTTTCAATTAATAAATATGGCAACATTCAAGGATTACTTTCTGTTGACATTTGTTAATCAAGTATTAGATACAATATCTATACATTACTTATATAGTTTTCTAGATGGTTATAGTGGCTATAACCAAATCTAGATCATGCTAGAAGACTAGGCCAAGACAACATTCATAAGTTCCTAGGCAACTTTTGCATATTGCAAGATGCCTTTTGGTTTGTGCAATGCCCCTACATTCTAATGCTTGGTCCTTAGCATTTTTCAATAGTATATTGGTAGTAGTATGGAAGTCTTCATAGATGACTTCTTCACCTATGGAGCTACATTTGACCAAGCCCTGGATAGCCTTGAGCAAGTACGAAAGAGATGTGTTGAAACAAACCTTCATCTCAATTAGTAAAAGAGTCATCTAATGGTCTAAGAGGGCATTGTGTTGGGGCATAGAATATCACAAGTAGGAATTGAGGTCAACCTTCAAAAAATAAGGGTCATTCAGGGAATAACCTATTAACCAGAAATCATCAAAGATGTTTGATCATTCCTTGGACATATAAGCTACTACCATTGATTCATACAGAATTTCTCTAAGATCATAAAATCATTGGTTGAGCTAATAAAGAAATATGCTCCAACTTTTTAGACCATAGAATGTGAAAAAGCATTCCAGCAACTAAAAGAGAAACTTGTAAAAACTCCAATTCTATAGGCATCTGACTAGTCCAAACCATTTCATGGTATGACAGATGCATCAAATTATGCCTTGGAAGCTATGATTATGCAAATGGATGATAAGAAACATCCATACTATATCCACTATGTAAGCCAAAGCATTGTAGATGCACAACTAAACTACACCACGATAGAAAATGAATTAATGACAATGTTGTTTGCTCTAGAGAAACTCAAGTATTATATTCTTAGATACAATGTGTTTGTGCACATGGAGCATAATGAAATTCACTTCCTAATGAACAAGCCAATGGTGAGCCCCCATGTCATATGGTGGCTTGTGATCTTATAGGAATTCGATCTTATGATGGTATATTGAAAGAGAACTAAGAATTTGATCACTAATTACTTGTCTCAGTTATGATGGAACAATAAAGAGAATGAAAGCCCACTATCTAACCTATTTCTTGATGAACTTCTCTTTGTTGAGGCTATAACTAAACAATTGACCACTCAACCTAAATGATATGATGGAATTCTCACCTATCTTCTCACTCAAGAAATTCCACAAGGGTTGAACCACTAGAAGAAGCAATAGTTTCTTTGCTAGGTGAAACACTTCATGGAGATCAATGGATACCTTTACAAGGTATGCACCGATGGCTTAGTGTATTGGTATGTACCTAATTCTAATCAACAATGCATTCTCCAATATGCTCATGAAGGTCCTTGTGGGGGCACTATGATAAAAGATTCACATCCATTAAAATCCTGATGGTAGGGTACTATTGGCCAATAATCTTCAAGGATGCTTACCAATATGTTCACTTTTATAAACATTTACAATGAGATGATGGAATGATTTCTTGAATCGAGGAACCTCAATAGTGGATCCAACCATTGGAACCCTTTGATATTTGGAGCATTGATTTCATGGGTTCCATCATGCCCATGTTAAATGCAAAGGTGTACATCATAGTTGTTATTAACTATGATACAAAATGGATAGAAGCAATAGCCATCACTGACTATACATCTTTTACTACTACTTAGTTTATATAAAAAAAAATGTTGTAAACAGGTTTGGTATGTCACGTGCATTAATTTCTCATAATGAAACTCACTTTACAAGCACTACTTTTTGGAAGCTTATACAATTCTTGGAGGTTGAACATAAACTAACAATACCCTACCATCCACAAGATCATGGTCAAGCTAAGGTTACCAATAGGGAAATCACAAATATGCTAATAAGAACTATTAGAAAATATAAGAAATACTAGAGCACAAAATTCAATGATGGCCTTTAAGTCTATCGTTCAACATGAAAACTTCCTATAGGATATTCTCTTTATGAGCTGGTGTATAGAAAATTATCAATACTTCCTATTCAATCTAACCTCCATATACTTTCAATAGCTTATGACCTTGATATTGACTTAAGTCTAACAAAAAAAGAAAGACTAATGTATCTCAACTTGCTAGATGAAATCCAATTGATGGCCCTATCATCTAACGAGTTGCATAAGGCATTCAACAAAAAGTACCATGACCTTAAAATTAGGAAAGTCAAATTTCAACTAGGAGATAAGATTCTCTACTGGAACCCCACACACATACCTCAACAAAATAAGTTCTAAACCATGTGGGAAGGATATTATATAATTTACGAAACTTTTACCTCTATGGCCATGATGATCTACAAACTTGAGAGCCTAGAAAAGAAATAGTTAGTCAACATACAATAAGTGAAACCTTTCCATGAGCCTATGTAAGAAAATGCAAAAAACACCTTATCGGATGAACAGCCATGATAAATCTTTTGGATCTCCTCCTTTCAACTCAATTGTGAGGGAGATAACCATCCATGCTAACTATATAAGTATCTCCTTAGTTTTTCCTTTTTTTATTTTACAGATTTTTATTTTACATATTATTACTTTTACAACTTTTTATTTTATACATTCTTTATCTTACACCTTTCTAATTTTACATTATTAACTTTTCAAAGTTTTATTTTTATAAAATCATTAGTACATTTTATTTTTCTTCAACAGTTTACACTTTCTTGTATATTTTCCTTTATTTTGGATGTTGTTTTCCAATTATGTTTTAATAATAACATGCTATATTGGCAACTAGGTATAGTGTGATCTGATTGATGTGGTCATGTGCTATTTTGTTATTTGATTATTGGTGTCTAGATTCTAAGTTTGAATTTTTGTACTAATGACTAGGACATGGTTTCTTTTTCATGAAATAGGTAGTGAGTCCACAACATCCATCCATTCACAAACAAAATACTCAGATTTGGTGAGGTCAGCAATGGTGGAACAGTTTCACATTGAGATGGATTTTAACTTTGTTGTACATGTTCAGCTCATTGAAGATAGGATGCCACATGTCACCTTCTTGTTGGAGATACTAGAGGATCTCATTCACCTTTTCCTTCACTAGTTTGATTTCTTTTTCATTGATCTCCTTTTGCAAACCAACTTGGTTCCTATAGTGGTTCTTAATCCTTTTAAATTTAAGGGACACCTTCTTCTAGGAGACAATTTTGATTGTAAATATCTAGTGAAGAGCATGGAGCTCCTTCATCAAGAGATTATGATTTTTGATTACCAACCTTCTTAAATCCATTTTCACCTTGGCAAGCTACTCTTGTTGCTATCTCATATATTCAACCATTTCTTCCTTTTGGGCCTCAACAATATGTAGGTGATGATTATCCTTAGTTAGATTTTCATTCTCCATGTGAACTTCTAGAAAGTCATTTTGAATGTTATAGAAATTGGAATTAGCTAAGGTTTAGTTAAAGATTGATGGATTCTTTGCATACTTAGCCTATTGAATTTTTGAATAAGTTGTTGAAAAGCTTCATCCCTGGTCATTGCTTGGCTGAGTATCATGGGATGATGCACTTGCCCCTTACTTTCAATAGTGCTAACTAGGTAGAAATGATGTTGTATGGAAGGTCAAAGGCCTCTGGAATTGATTTTTGGGTTACCAATATTTTTTCCAGTAACTTTTCTTGTTGGGCTATGTTGAGCCTCCATTCATTATTTTTTTGAACATCTATAGATCTTTGACTATAGAACTATTTAGCATAGATGTAGTAGGAGAATTTAGGGTCTTTCCCACTCTATTTTTCATCACATTGACCACCATTTTTATCATTGGTGCTCCATCATCAAGAAAGTTGTTTGATCTCCCTTCTCCAAGTGCATTGAGAAGGTGATGATATTTCCAGAGATTTTTAGTAACTATTGTTATCCTAGAATGGACACCATTACCTCTTTGGCTCTAGGATTTGAGCATGTGAATACCTACATTCATTGGGCAGAGAATGTTAGTATAGTGTCCTCCACCTAGCTTATTGTACAAGTTACCTCATTTTAGATGGCTCAAGGCTAGTTAGTAGATAAACAATACATGACTTGGACTAGCTTGCAACCACTGCAAGAGTTATTTTTGGAGCTGTTGAATGCACTCCATAGTAGTACATGCCTCTAACATTATTTCATGAATGGATGGTCATGGAAGCAGTTCCTCTTCCTCAATCATAGAATATAAATTTTCCTTCATTTTTTTTCCTAAGAGGAGGAAGGATCATGTCTCAATGTGTTATTTGTGTAGTAATCTATCCCTCCCATTTTTTTATAATTTCTAGATAAGGCATGGAAAGGGGAGTGCCTTCCTCCCATGTTTAGTTTCTTAAACCACTTTTCTATCATCAAATAGATTAGTTGTGGGAGGTTAATGGGTAATGTTCTACTCAAATTAGTGCACACATGGGTGAAGAATGTAGTCACTTTACTAAGCCTCACTATTTGAATTAGGTGGTAGGCTGCTATCTTGAATTAGACATGTTTCATCATGGTGAGCACACCATACTCCTTGTGGTCCACTCTATAGCACCACTAGACCCACTCCTTTTTAACCTTTAGATCTACTTATGTAGAGATCTATGGTAGATTGCTCCTAGTTTTAGCTAAGCCAAGGGGCTCAAAGATGGCCTTCACCAAGTATAACACATTGATGTCCTTGTTCTTCATAGTGGCATCTAGCTACCTATTATTATAGAAGAGATGGATCTCTTCCATGTATCACTTCCCACTAGAAGTGATGATTGCAATATGGAAGAGCTTTGCAACTATATTCTAACATATTCTAGGGTAAAGTTTAGAAAGGTACCAAAGTTTTATTCTTGAAGAATTGAATGGTTGATATTCCTAGGCTAAACTTGCCTAAGGTAGGCATCCATCAAAGTGACCTCAAGGTTTGGCCTTGGTCTTGGTGCCTCATCGTAGTTAGATTGCTATGTTTTAGCTTGGAAAATTTTATGGATAGATTCCACTTCAAGCTCCTTCCAAAAAGGTTTCATTGCATGGGCTTCTACTACCTACTCTTTGGGTTGTCCCCTTCTAGTTATAGGCTACTTGTCCCCTGGTTTAGAGAGTTCTTCTTCCTATGGTTATTTTGGTCCTGGTGTCGTTCGTAATCACAAAATGATCAAGGATTAGCATTTGGTGTCTAACTTTATATTGTTTGAGTACCTTATCTCTTAGATTAGTTACACTTGGCTAAGTTTTGACCATGGTAGGTTTGATTATTTTGATATTATTTTATCATTATTTCATTTTAATATCTACCAAAATTCTTTAAAAAGGTTTAAATTTCTTAAATTAATGATTTTAATAATATTTTATAAGTTAAACCTTGTGGAAGTTTGAAAAAATTTAAAACTATTTAATGAAAAACCTAAGGTTTGTGGCCCCCACAATGTAAATCTCACCTCCAATAGCTACAAAAATGAAAAACAAGGATAATCAGACAAGTAGTATGAAAGATATGGACTTTGGAAGGTTTCAAGCTCTAAAAATTGCAAAACTCCCTTCATGTTTAAAGGAAAATGGAAAAAAGTGTCAAAGTGTTGTGTTATTTATACAATTTTTTTCCTATGTTGACGGGATCTCATCAATGCAGTGGAAACATAGAATTTTCAACTTTGAAAATTAAAGGAAAAATGAATATTTTTCATATAAAATTGAAGTCCAAATAAAGTCCAAGAAGCCAAGAACATAATGAAATGCATGAAGAGGGCTAGATAATGCTCAAAATAAGGAGATTTAATTAGGAGAATGATTGATAAATGCCATGAAGGACCACATAACTAGATGTAATTGATGTGAAGCACAAATGATTTGAATGCAAAAATGCCTAAGGAACATAACTAACCAACCCAAGGAGTATGCAAGTGGGTCCTCCCCATAGTAGATTCATGCCCTTAATTCCCTTGCATGCCCTCAAACTAAGGAGTCCCTAGGCCCCATGGGTGACCAATGGTTATGGTAAGTTAATAATTGAATCACCAAAGAGACTATCTAAAAATTTTGACACATACAACTAAGACATTTAACTAAACATAAAAAGAGTTAGTGAGGTGAGATGTGGAAAGGAGAGATAGATGAGGTGGAGAGTGGAATGGAGTTTTACATCATGATTACATGATGCCCCTTGTGGATTTTGTGATTGATATGACCCAATAATTATATCCTAGTCTAAATTAAAATCAAGTAGTTTTAGTGACTTCACATTAACACTTCAAGTCTAGTCCACCCCCTAAAGGCATAAGAATATCCCCATAGATCAATCATCATTCTGAAAAGAGAAAAAAAGAGAAGTTGTAAGTGAGATGGGATTTAGTTAGAGGGGATCTTCAAGCATTGGAAACATGTCTTTCTAGTCTCATTACTAGTGCTTGTAGCCCATTATTTTGTCTATTGGGTGTACTTTAAATTTCCATTATTGTTTGTTTTCTTTTGGATGGGAATGACACCATGTAAAGACTTTAGCTTCTTGTTATTAATTGACAGCAAAATGGTAAGAAATCCATAAGAACACTCATGCACATAAGAGCATGGGCAAGTACAAAGAGAATCAAATCCCCTTTAAGTTACACCCTTATCTATCCATTGAATTATTACCAAGTTTGAAAACCACCAAGGTCACATATTCTTTAAAAGTTTTATTTAAGAAGGGATTGCATGTTTCCAAAATAAGGGAACAACATAAAGGTTTGTGGATGGGTGGATAATGTGGATTCAATACCTATCATGAAAAAGAAACCATGTCTTAGTTATCAACACTAAAATTTAAAGAGAGAATCTAGACATTAGCAATCAAATAACATTGTAGGACAAAGAACCATCAATCAACAACTACAGTTGCACTTAGTCCTAACAACACCAAAGAAAAACAAAGCCAAATAAAACATAAGAAAACCATTAGAAAAACTCAAACCAAATAAAGTAAAATATAAAAGAAATTTTAAAATATTTAAGAAAGAGGAAAATTTACTAAAAATGGTGTAAAACAAAAAAGAGAAAGCACTTATTACTTCTTGATTCAAAATGGGGCATCTCCCCCATGTCTAAGTTCATGGAGAAGACAAGAACTACTAATTCGGTTATATGATTCCATGCATTGTTTGAATAGTTCATCATTCTCATTCATGAGCCACTATATCCTTTGTTTTAGTGGTCATTTTGTGGACCTATTTTCACACACACTCTTGTTCCTTATGTTTGTTATGAGCTAGTGTAGGAATTGGGTGAACACTTTGAACCTTTCACCCATAGTTGCATCCTTTGTTATTACTAGAAATGCATGGAATTTTCTGTCTCCCCTTAATGATAGGTTTATCTTTTACATTTTGTGTTGGGGTGGTGATATTTTTTGGCTCTTACATAGGATTTTGAGACATTGTTTTGGGAAGGAAGAATGTTACACCATATTGGCCTTGTGCTAGATTTGATCAGCTAGTAAATCTATGCATTTTATTCGCATGAATGGGAACCATCCTAAAAAAGGAACATTTCCTAGATTTCTATAGAGATCTACTAACATGATCATTTCTATGTATGTTCATAGCATAAGTTGCATTCTTATGTTGATGTTATGGTGCCAATTCTTGTTGAATTATTGGTGGTGGCATATGATGGAGGAAAGTGTAAGAGTAGTGAGGATGTGTTGAATGATAAGAGATGTGAGATGGTGATTCCACAACAGATGCTATAGGTTGATGATATTTAGGAGGAGGTAGTGGTGATTTAATCTAGAGGAAGTAAAACCAATTGGAAAAAGAAGTTGCTAAACAAAATATCCATATATGTATGGCTAGTAGTAAGGGTAGTGCTAATTTTATGATGGCCTCCCCCATGATTGTGGGGTTTTTCGACTATGGTTGATAGTATTTTTTAAGCTTAATAAGAAGTCTTATTGAAATATTATGCTTGGTTATAGGACTGTCAATAATTACCTTGTGAGTAAGATAATTTCTTAGGCATTTTTCCTTTTTTTTGATAAGTGTTCCTACCTATTTCATTGTTCCTTTTCCTCTTTTTGTTTTGATCACTTGATCCTTTTTGCACTACCTTCTCCCTTATGATTTCTAAGTAGGTTTTAACTTTTTTGTTCATCAAATCCCACTTCTTATCTAGCCTTTCTTTGATATTAATGATAGCCTTTTGTATTGGCAAGGTCTATTGTGAAATCAACACATCAAGAGATTCCTCTTTTTCCTTACCATACATATGGAACTCTCTTGTTTGAAGAGTTGGATCTCGTTCATATTCCTCAATACTCTTTCTTTTACATAGCTCTTCATCTTCTTTCTTCACCTATTCCACTAGTCTTTGTATTTGATGAGCTATTAATTCAAATAGGCATCCTTGAGTGTAGATCCCAAGGGTCTTTCTCAGTTACTTATGAAGCCTATCTATGATGTGGAAAAGCTACTTATTTTGAGAAAACCCATGACTTGGACATCTATGTAGTAAAGAATACTATTTGTTCAAGGCCAGATCCAAGGATTCATGATTTCCTTGCTTTCATCCTTGGATATATTTCTCATATTGGACACTATTTCATAGGTTTGGTATTTTTGAATTAAAATCTCAAGCATTGTATATCATCAATGGATTGAATCAATATGCAATGCTCTATACCAACTCTCAACTTCTTCTATGAGTTTCCTAGGGAAGAGCTTAAGATTTTGTCACTTACATTCAATGTTCTACAAGGTGCAAGCATGGTAGAAGGCTTGTAGATAACATTGTAGACCAAAATCATAGCCACACTCAAATATAGGAATGATATTCATATCTAATCGTTTAATGTGGCTTTTCCATTTATGCCTATGAGGTATTCTAATTACCTACTAGATTTTTTTCATGCTCCTAGTTACCAGCAAGGGTTCATTTTCATCAAACATGTCATCATGATAATAACCATTTCTATTTATCTAATTGCACTGATCTTGTGTATGCTCATGTTAATGTCTTTTATTTTACTCTCGGGTTTGATTTCTATCTTTATCTTCACCCCATACTGGAGCTTTATCTCTATCCCTGCATTCATCTTCATCAAAACTAGACATTGAGGATGAAGAAGAAGATGGTAAACTAGGAGAATCACCATGGATTCTATAGTTCTCCCTATGATCCCTCGATGTATCCTTTCTAAATTTATAGGAGGTCCTAAGCCTCAAGGCTCTCCTTGATCTATGACTTACTCCATCTTCTCTAGGGTTGTCTACATCAGGTAAATGTAGTCTTTGAATATAGTAAGGAGTTAAATGAGCATATGAAACCCTTACATTTAGTGATTCACTTCAACTTTCTTCAATATAGATCCTATCATTTAACCTACTAATGTTCTTATCATATGATGCATTATTGGTCGTTTATGAAGGAAACATGCTTTCAATTAATAATGTGTGTGAATTAAAATAATAATATTTCCAAAATGATAAATCATTAATACTATTACAATGATTGTTAAGTGATTTCACTATTGTCCTAGATAGTGCATGTAGCTAACTAAAGTCCCTAGCAATGATCCCAATGATGAGTAGTGAGCAGTCACTACACCCAATCATACAAATTAGTAGCATTTACTAAGCAATTCAATTAGATTTCATATAATTTAACTCTCTAAGTATACTAGGTCGAGGAAGTGAGTCTAATGAATGTGATCATTGTCTCCTCAATTTCACTTGTGAAGTGCAATTGTATGGTTAAGTGTAACTAAGACATATGATTTTTATCATTTTATGTTTATTGTTTAAATTTCCTAAGTGTCAAAAATAAAGTCTTCAAATGGTTAATTAATTTAATAACTAATTAATTCTTAACTTGTCTTAACATAAGCATTCATTCCCATCTATCATAGATATCCTGAATATGCTATAATGATATTGGATTACCAAGTATTAAGTGCTATCGAGATTACCAAGAATTAATCATATGCTCTAGATGGTTGTACTTATGTGTATTAATTATTAAAATTTAATTAATTAATTAAATACATTAAAGTAAAGTTCTTGAATAATAAAGGCATAAAGTAAACTTTAGGCTATTTCCACGTGCTAAAAGGTTTATGAAGAAAGCTCTTCTTTATTGCTAATCACACTAAGGTGCTCTACTACATCAATGTTCAAATAAATATCTATACATTTCTCACTCCTATTATGGAACGTTAAAAAGTATTCGAACCTTGAAGATATAAAAATATAAGAGTTTGGCTAGCTACTAATGAATGGATGTGATAAATGTGGCTAGTGAGCATGTATTTATAAACTAGACAAGATACTATGTTAACACGTATACATTAAACCCTACATTGATGCGATCTCATTAATAGGATTGCATCGACATAGCCCATGTATAATGGGTCATCATACCCCCATGACTAAATGAAATCTTGTCCTTGAGTGGACAAAAGGAGAAACAAGTTTCTTATAAAATTTTGGGATGGTATGGGATTATTAACTGACTACTGAAATACAAAAAAGCACTAAGTGCCGAAGTATATGGATTTATAATCATTACAAAATTTTATGATGATAACAAAATTGAACAGTGTGACAAAAACTAACAATAAAACACCTTTGGTAGCTTGAAGATAAGGAAGAAAATTAAATAATCCAAGGTAGTGTAAGTTCTTGAGGTGTCGAAGGACCTTCTCCTACCTCTGGTACACATAGTTGTTGTGATTGAGGCTATGGTTATGGCTATCTAGTTGTAGCTATGATTGTTGATGGAAAACAAAAGTCACCTAGAAATAATTTTATCTTCTCTTCCTTACTCTTGGGATCATACACAGTCCACATAGCATCACCAATGTGGGCTGGCATGGGAACATCCCAAGGATAAGGCATTGCATGGAATAGCTCCTTCACATTGATAAACCAAGTTTTGAATTGTTTTTGTTCAATGTTAAATAATTTGACAATGTTTTGTAGCTTCTTGTAATTATTAAACCTTATGTCTAGGTTCTTAGTTGTGGATCTCTAATTGGTGAAGCACTACTTGAGAACATCGAGTTTAGCATTAGTCATTTCAAGCTTTTTCTTGATCTCCTTATGCTGCTTGAACTTAACCTCATATAATAAATACGAGCTAACCACTTACTTTTTCAAATATGAGCTCAAATTTTTGGTAGTTAACATTGCCATGTTTGCATAAAAAAGGATGAAAATCTCCATGTGTTCAATCATCTCCTCAATCTCTAGCTTCTTGAGGTGGATTTTAGTTTTGTTATACTTTTTCATTAGATTGAAGGTAGGCTACCACACATCACTTCCTTGCTGGGGCTGCTAGAGGGCCTAATTCACATTTTCCTTCACTAGTTTGATTTATTTTTTGTTAATCTCCTTATGTAAACCAACCTAGTTCCTATAGTGGTTTTTTATCCTTTCAAATTTTAGGGCCTCATTCCTCCAAGTGGTGACTTCAATTGTAGATCTTTGGAAAAGGGCATAGAACTCCTTCATCAATAGATTATGGTTCTTGCCTATCAACCTCCTCAAATCCATTGTCACCTTGGCAAGATAATCCTATTGTTATCTCATATATTTAACCATTTGTTCCTTTTGGACCTCAATAGTGTGCAAGCAATGATTGTCCTTAGTCCACTCTATCTATCACCACCTTGGTCATCATTTCCTAGCCTTGATGCTACATCACCAAGATAGTTGTTCCATCTCCCTCCTCCAAGCACATCAAGAAGGAAGCAACATTTCTAGAGATATCTAGAAATTGTTATTATCCTAGGATGGAAACTATTACCTCTCAAGCATTAGGATTTGAGTGTGTGATTGCCTCCATTCATTGGGTAGAGAAGGTTCACGCTATTTCCTCCAACTAGCTTACTATACTAGTTACCTTATTTAGATGGCTCAAGGTTCGTTAGTAGATAGACATGTCACTCAGACCAACTTGTAGCTACTACAAGAGTTAGTTTTTGAGCTTTTGCATGTGCTTCATAGTAGCACACATCTCTATCATTGTTTCATGTGCGGGTTGTGGTGGTGGCTATTCCTATTTCTTGTTCATGGTAGGAACATTGTCATTCATAATTTTTACCCAATAGGTAATACAAGAATGTATTAACATGTCATTGGTGTAGCAGGCTATCCCTCCCCTTTTGCGTAATTTTAGAATGAGGAATGGAAAGGGGAGTGCCTTCCTTCCACATTAATTTTCTTTAAACTACTTTTATATCTTTAGATAGATCAGATGTGGGAGATTAATAAGGAATTTCTTACTCAATGTGGTGCACACATAGGTGGAAAAGGTAATCACCTTGTTGGGCCTCACTATTGGATTGATGTTGTGGGTCACCATCTTAAAGTACGTACATTTTGTTGTGGTGAGCACATCATACTCCTTGTGCTCCACTATATAGCACCACTAGACCCATTCCTTTTTAACCTCTAGGTTCACTTGTTTAGAGATCTTTGTCAAATTAGTCTTAGTTTTGGATGATGATGTAGTGGTGATGTTGGAACATGATGATCGTATCACCCATCATCACCTAAGTGATACTTAGTATTTTTAAGCATCAGAAGGCCTCTAGGATCACCAAAACATATGTTTTCTATCTTAGGAATGATGTAGATTGATTGAGAAAGATCAAACATAGCCAAAAATATGTTTATAAAGGTAGTTTTGAATGCTAGAAATGTAAATGATGCTAGTAGGTGATATTGACGTTGGCATTTCCCAATGTCACATGGGTGAAACTTTTTATTTTGAATCTCAAAATGCTATTGGAATTGTCAAAACTAATGTTTTTCATTTAGAGAATGATTGGATTCAATTACAAGAAGCCTACAAAAATCTAAAATGCTAAAGGATATGATGATTGGGAGGGGCATACATTTTGATTGTTCAAATGGATGTGACAATGTCAGAACCACACTTTTCCTAGTTGATGAAGTACCAAAAAAAGTGGATATAAAATTACCTCATATTGATGGATCTTGTTAAGATGTTAATGAAGGATTCATCATCAACATTAGTGATGACTTGATCATGTACCTACAAAGATAAAAATACGAGAAAAAAAGTTGGGTTAGAGGAGAATCTAAGGATATCATCAATACATCTATCATGAGGACAATGTTGTGTCATAGAAGGGGGGCATGGCTAAGTCCTACATACAAGATGGCTAAAAGGAAGTCATTAATAGTGGTTCATAACATGTTCTACTTAGAATATTAACACATCCTCACCAAAATAGAAAAATATCATTCAATTCTCACTAATGTACTGATGAGAGGAAAGGAAATAGGTAGGAAAGGGAGTTAGAGAAAAAAGTAGAGATCATAAAATAGGAAAGATGACATATAGAATTATGAAATTGGAAAAAATATCAAACTAGGGATAGAAATTAGAAACATCACCTATACATCAAGTTGAGATGTTATCTCACAAATGTGAGACATGGCTAAATCCCATAGTTTACCGATGTTGATAACTTGATATAATTCTCTCCCTATCCTACTCAATATAAGCACACCCTTACATGAAGTAGAAATGGTAGAACACTCATGGCTCATTACATAAGGAAGATCACTTGTAAACATCCTCACCATGATTTGCTAATAGGAACAAATATTAGTAGAATGGGAAAAATAGATGAAACTATATAACTAACCTAAATCATCAGTGTAAGGTTGGAAGGGAAAATAAACACTGAAAGATCATCAGGTAGACACAGTTGACCCTGCCTTCACCTGAGGGAAAGTTGGAAAAGAAAATGAAGGTAGAGTGCCTTGGATGATCTACATGCAAATCAACCAAGGACTTCACCGAGTGTACACTATGGCTTGCGATGGGGTTATCGTAACTAATATTTTAAATGTAAACAAAATGCACTAAATGTAAATAGAAATGTACACAGAACAGTATTGCAAGTAAAATGTAAACTAAATGCAAAGCAGAGTAAAGAAAATAATGGCTGGCAAAATGAACTGTATTGTATTGCTTAGAAAAGATGTGCACTGGTCAAAGCGTAGTTGCATGTGTAGATGGAAAGTCAAGCGCCAAGCCCTGAGGTGATGTGATTTGTTTCAAAAGTGCTTGGATGCTAAGAGTCAAGTGTACCCAAGCGCCCAAGGATTGTTGGTCTGAGTCTCTTAAGCTATCAACCTTCAAAATTTCCAACCCTATTTATGTGAATTGATAGGGTATTTATAGGGTTTGGCCAGGTTCAAGCACAGAATTCATGGATGGAATCAATGACTGAGAGATGACAGGAAAAAAGATCAAGTGACACGTGTTTGATGGACAGTTGTGTGTGAGTTGGATATGTGTGGACAAGCTACATTTTCGACCAAGTGCATTGTATCTTACAACGTGTGATAAGTTACTCAAGCTAGCTTACGCTCATGGAAGGAAATACAATTTGGACTGTAAGAGCTTGACAAGCTCACAAAAAGTGAACATTTACAATGAAAATGATAATGTAAAACAAGAGAGATTGACTCTGGCTCGCTTGAAACTTCTCGGTCTTTGAATTAACTACTGTAAGATGTCGATTCGAGTGGTTTTGTGGCTATTTGAGGTGTCTCTATTTTATTAGGGCTTCCAGTGTGAGTTGATTTGCTCTCACTGTGTCCTCAACGTGTGCAAGCTATACTCATGCTACACTCACGTTGTAGCATGACCTTAGTGTGAGAGAGTGAAAATGATGTATTTTTCACCAAATTTTTACTTTTGAAGCTCGATTCTTGAAGTGTGAGGATTTTTTGACTGTGATTGACCTTAAGAATGATTTGAAAATCAAAAATTGAGTCTGATGTACCTTGTTTTATACCACCTTTGGAAGCTCACACTGGACTCACGCTGCTAGTGTGACTATAGCATGACCATAGCATGAGCTATAGTGTGAGTTATAGAAACTTGCAATTTTGAACTTGATAGAGGCTAGAACTTGGATCTTGTCGATGATGAACCCTGAAGATTACTTGCACGTTGGAGATTAGATCTTTTTTGACTTGGTTTTTGGCTTTGAAATTTGCTCACACTACACTCACACTACCAGCATGACCTCAGTGTAAGTGACAATAGGAGTGAGGAAATATGCATCTTTTGACATTGAAATTTGAATCTCTAAATGTTGAAGCTTGGATTTGACATCAATGGCTCTTGAGGATGGTTTGCACCTTTGAAATCGAACCATTTCAACTCAGTTTTGAGGCTCCTAGTGTTGTTCACATTATACTCACGCTGCCAGTGTGACCTTAGTGTGACCATAGCGTGAATGCCCAGGACAAACCAGTGTGAGTGTCATGCCTTAGTCAAATTTTTCCTCCTGAAAGCACGAAAGGTCTTGAGTCATTTTCAAAGTTCTAGGATGAAATTAGTGGTATTTCATTGGTCCCTTTTTTTTGATGTTTGGAGGAATCCATCCTAGAGGAGTCAACAAAGAAGTGAAAAACACCATGAACAACCAAGTACCAAGCATTATCTATCAGCCCTTGGCTGGATGTCATCACACCATGTTCAAAAGTACAAGGGACTGGGGAAATGTAGTTCAAGATGCAAGGGGATTTGTTGTGATCGGGAAAAGTTAGGAGTTGATCAAGGATTATGATTACTGTTGGAATTGTGAGATAGGAATGCTCTCACATGAACAAGCTATATCACTGGTACTTGTCAATAGCTAGTTTTCAGTAGACTTGGAGCCAAGACATAGAGGTGTGTTCTTTGGAGAAATAGGACTCTTATAGAGTGTTTACAAGGCCCATTGTAAACAACCAAAGCCAGGTAATGATGTGGAACATGGTCTCTTTGAGACACGAATGTAACTATTCTCCCAGGCAATTTCCTTCTCGCTTGGGGCTTGTATGAGAATGGCCAATAGTCTTTGGTTTATGATGTCAATAGTGTCATAAAGACCTTTTCCATGCATTTTTCTATTTGACCATTTTATTATTTTTCCTTTTCTTTGTTTCTTATTTTATTTTCTTTTCTTTTTTCTTTTTGATGTTTTCTTTTCTAGTTTCTTTTTTTTTTCTCTTTGGTCTTCTTGAAAGAGCTTGCTTTTAGTGTCATGCTCGTGCTTGAGTGCTTGGATTTTGCATCATGTACTGTGCACTTTGTTTCACATTGCAACTTCTTAGAGAGTTATAGTGTGCAACAATGTATCAAGAGCTTTGGGGGAGTAGAATGTATCCAGGGGGTATGATTAAATAGGACAAAGGGAACATGATGGGGAAAAGGGAATATATCAAGAGTCAGGAATGTACTTATGAATGGATTGATTAACCTAGTTGCAGGCATTAAGAAAAATGTGATACCTTTTTGTCATGATGAAGTGCATCCATGCATGAACGCCTCAGGCATGTCATCTTGCAAATACAACTCCAAGAAGACAAGAAAGCCACAAAAAAATTATTAACTAAGAAATTTAAACTTGAGAACAACTAAGGAGGTGGAGCCACAATGTGCAATTTCAAAGTAGATAGAATCATGAATAGCATTACCTTCATCAGGGTCCATGAGACAAATTATGTCGCAAGTTTTGGTGGAACATGTATAGCCAATTGCAGCAACACATCTTTTTAAATTTTTCTTGGTCATCGATGATCTCACCAGTTTATAGTCTTAGCAGACTATTGCTGGTTAGTTTCAGATCATAACCCTTTGGACGGTGCCAGTTTAGCATCATAGCAGACTGTGTGTTGCTAGTTTATAGTCATAGCAGACTATGAGGAGGCAAACCATTTTATAGTCTTAGCAGACTCGGGGTGGTAGTTTTATCTCATGGTAGAAAAATGTGGCATTTTAGTGTCATAATAAACAAGGTTCTATGGTGTTGGTTTAATTTCATAACTGCAGGACACTCTGCGGTGCCAGTTTCAAATCATAGCCTCAAGACCATTCTGTGGTATCAGTTTTAAGTCATGATGCTAGGACCATTCTGTGGTATCAATTCTAATTCATGATGCCAGGACTATTTAGTGGTATTATTTTTAAGTCATAATTCCAAGACTATTCTGTGGTATCAGTTTTAAGTCATGATTCCAGAACCGTTTTGTGGTATCAGTTTTAAGTCATAATGCCAAAACTATTTTATGGTATCAGTTTTAAGTCATAATGCTAGGACTGTTTTGTGGTATGAGTTTTAAGTCATAACACCAGGACTATTCTATACCTCAGTTTCATCAGACATAGTACCATTTTAGGTACAAATGGTTTGTAAGATTAGCAAACTCGTTCATGTCCATGTCAGCATGTTTGAATGCTCCATTATTATACACCTTGTTGACTAAGTAAGGCCCTTCCCAGTTGGCTAAGAATTTTCTTGGATGTTCATGCACAGCCTTAAGGACTAAATCTCCTTCTTTAATTGGGTGTTTATGAAGGTCGTGTTTTTGTCATTGTTGCTGTTATTTCTGGTACCACTCAATCTGATCAAGCATTTGCACATGTTCCTCCTCCATTGAGTTGAGGTCAGCAATGCATAATTCATTTCTTTGGCCTTCATCGAGGAGACCTAAGAGAGCTATCTACAATAAGGAAACCTATAACTCTAAAGGTAAAATAGCTTCATATCCATATACAAGACTATATGGAGTTTTACCTATAGATGTTCGATGTGTTGTTCTGTATGGCCACAATGCATAGACTAGTTGTTCGTGCCATCATTTCTTGCTCTGATTCAACATCTTTTTGAGCACCATGATGATAGTTTTATTTTTAGCCTCTACTTGACCATTGCTATGTGGGTAGTACGGTGATGAGAATGCATTTTTAATACATAGGCTTTCATAGAATATTTTAGTGTCTGCACTGCTAAACTACAGTCCATTGTCAATAATGATGGTCATCAAAATACCAAAACGGGTCACGATATTTTTTATTATGAAAGTGCAAATATGTTTTAAAGTGGTCTTCCTAAGGGGGATAGCTTCTACCCATTTTTTGAAGTATTCAATTGTTATGTCCTACAGAGGATGATGGTGTTATTAGTCCAATTAAGTCTAATCCCCATTTTTGAAATAGCCATGTGATTTTTGTTGTGTGTGATTCGTTAGGTGGGACATGGATTAGATTACCAATGCCTTTGGCAAATGTCACAAGTTCTGACCTTGTAGATGCAATCATACTCCATGTGTGGCCAGTACTAGCCTAAGCGCCTAATCTTTGTTGCCATTGCTTTAGGTGCAATGTGCGCTCCACAAAATCCTTCGTGGACTTGTTGTACAATCATTTGACTGTCGATGGTACTAACGCACATCAGAAAAATGACTTCATAGGATTTTTGACACAAGGTGTTCCCTATTAATGAATACTATTGAGAGCATTTTTGCATGGCATATTTTTGAGAATTTGTTAAGTGTTGTGGAGGCTTGCCTCGTAGAAGGTACTCTTTTATGTCATCATACCATTCTATTGCGTGTGTTGTGCTAAAGGATGCTATAGGCATTTCGTCAAGAGTGTTAATTATAGGTTCAACACAACTTGTTATAGAGCTAGGCAGTGCATGGAACATTTCAGGTATCATATTTAAGGCTAGTGTAGCAAGTGCATCATTAATAGTGTTTTCGCTCCTAGGGACATGCTATATATCCACTTCTACTAGTCATCTTAGCAGATGTTTGGTGAAATCACAATAGGGTTGCAAATGGAGAGCTTTGCATGAGTAAATATTAGTGACTTGATTAATGATTAACTGCAAATCACCCCAAACTACAAGACATGTGATTCCTAAAGTCAATGCTGCTTGAAGACCTTTGAGATGACCTTCGTATTCCGCCACATTGTTAGTACAGGGAAAGGTCAATCGGAAAGTGAAGGGTTGGATTTCTACAAAAGGGTATGTTAAAACAACTGCAACACTTCCTCCTCGGGAGGTTAAAGCTTCATCAAAATATAGGATTACCTCATAGTTATCGGGTACAGTGTCTATACTATTAACATTCTCATTTGGGAATTCAGGGTTAATTATTTCTTGATCATACGTTGGAGAGAAAGTTAATTATGTGACTATTGCTTGACCTTTTTTGGAAGATTGAGCAAAATAGTATAAGTCAAACTCTGTGATCATCGCTTTCCACCTACCTATCCTACTCAACTCATAGATGTTATTAGTGATGGCACAAAGTACAGTATCCTTGCAAATGATGTAAACTTGATTGCGGAAGAGATAATGCCTCCATTACTTCAAGGAGAAAACAAGGGCAAGGCATGATTTATCTACGTCATTGTATCATTGTTCATAAGAAATTAAAGCATGGCTTAGGTAATATACAGGGATTTCGACTCCATCTTGAAATTTTTAACAAAGCATTGATGCAATGGAAGCATCAAAAGTTGCAAGGTAGAAGTAAAAGGGTTTATCACCTTGCGGAGGATAAACGGTCGATAGCATAGCTAGCTCTTCTTTTATGTTCTCGAACACTTCTTGACATTGTTGAGTCCATTGAAAATGTACATTCTTTTGTAATAGGTGTTGCATGGGTCTCAACTTATCTGCCAGCCTTTCAATAAAGCGCCTAATAAATTGCAATATACATTGGAGACCACGTAGTTTGGTAAGGTTTTTTGCTGGTTGTATGTTAGTTATTACCTTAACCTTATCAAGGTCTACTCGAATCCTTATTTCATAGACTATGAAGCCAAGCATTTTTCCAATTTTGACATTAAAGACACAATTCTTTGGATTGAGTCTAAGGTCATATTTGAGACAATGTTTAAGCACTAGGTCTAGATCATTTGCATGTTGTTCGGTGGTTTTAGATTTAACCACGATGTCATCAACATAATCATTTAGAAAATTGAGCATGTAATCACAAAATATATGTCATTGCTCGTTGATATGTAGCTTCTACATTTTTAAGGCCAAATGGCATAATTGTATAGTAGAATGTGACCTAAGGTATCATAAAAGTTGTTCTAAGTTGATGTTCCAGGTTCATTCTTATTTGGTTATATCCTCAAAATCCATCCATAAAGGATAATAATGCATGCCCAGCAGTTGTGTCAATAAGTTGATCAATGCTAGGTAGTGGGAAGTTGTCCTTTATAGTGGTTTTATTGAGATTACAAAATTCAATGCAAATGTGTATACTACCATTCTTCTTAGGGACAACTACAATGTTTGATACCCAATCAGAATAGTCAATGACTCGGATGAAAATAGCTTGGTAGAGCTTTGTGATTTTAGCATGGACTGCTAACGCCACCTCAGGTCTAACCTTTCATGACTTTTGTTTCATTAGTTTAATTTGTTCATAAAGGATGATATTGTGTTGGATGATTTGGGGGTCTAATCTTGGCATGTCAGTATATGACCATGCAAATGTTTTGATGTTGTCTTTCAATACTTGAGTGATGTTGTTGACAAGTTGTGAGTCTAGTAAGGTGCTTAATTTCAATGTTCTAGTTTCACAATTAGATGTATTAATGGGGATTTCAACTAGAGGATCTTTAGTGATATTGTAAGCTTCTAGATCCAAAGTCTTGGTCACATTTCTAGGCCAATATGATTTTTCTTAAGTGGAGGCTATTAAATTAGTGTAAGTTCATGGCTTAAGATCTAAGGACTTTGGATTGATTACTCTTTTTACCTCCCCATATGGTACATTGAGAGACAATGTGAAAAGGATATTCTCAGTGGCCATGTACTTGCTCCTACCAATTTAAATTAGGAGCAAAGTAAGAGACACCCCCTTGAAGAAAGAATTACTAAATGTAAACGAACATAGTGTAATCAAACTATGTATTGATGAAATTGGGAGACACAGTAGTAGTCATGGAAATTTTAGGCTGTACCAGGCCACATGGCAGTTTAAGGCCATACCAGGCTAGATAATATTCATGTTGACTTGTCATTTGGATTGAGTGCATAGAGCATTTTTGATTTTTAAATTTTGTGTGAATGATAAGTTTATGAGACTTTAAAATTTTATGAATTTTTGAAATGTTTATGTGTATGTACATATATATATATATTTATTTTTAACTCTTCATCCATTCCTTTGAATAATAATAATTTTTGGCCTCATCTTCAGAGGCTGGAATAATGAAAAATACTAGGCCAACATAAAACAAAGACGTCATAAGTAAAAAAAAATAATTAAATAAATAAGAGAAAATATAATACAAAGTTTTGGGTTTAAAAGGGGTTTTTAAATGAAGGGAGGCATATTTTATGCTAGCGTGAGTTCATGGACTATAGCATGAGCTAGGAGTGTAGCGTGAGCTATAGCGTCAGCATCAGCGTGAGCAAGGCAACCATGAAGGACAAGGGCAGAGGAAAGGCAAGGTGAGACAAAGGGAAGAGGAAGACAGATCTGGTGTTTGTTGAGGAGAGTGAAGAGCTTCTCCAAAATCTCCCCCAAAGCAGGACTCCAATGTGGGATGGGGCCCTGCACAGGTAAATTTATTTTCTCCTATTTTTCTTTGGCGTTTTGTGAACAACATTACCTGGGGTAGAATTTTTGTGGCTACCATTGTGGGTTTCTGGGGTCATGATTTTGGCTTGTTTTGGTGGGATTTGTGGGGTCAGCATGAGTGCCTAGGGTGTTTGTAGGGCATTGTGGGTGCTAGGGATATCCTACACAATGTGAGCTTTTGGGGCTTCCTACAATGTGGATTTTTTGGACTTCCTGTAGCATGGGCTTTTGGGGCTTCCTGTGGCATGGGTTTATCAGCTTTCTTGGGCATCTAGGCCACAGGGTTTTTTCTGGCATTTTTTGACTTTTTGGGCACCAGGTTTCCTGGCAGCATGAGTGTTGAAAGAAGGGAAAGCCATCACGAATGTAGGGGAAGTGTGAGCCGCATTATTGAGAAGGTTCCTAGTGACAATTTTTTTTCCTTTGCCAATGTGAACACAAATTTCTTAGGTGATAATGGTATGATGCATCATGATATGTTAGAAATGTTTAGTTGTGTAATGTATACTTGAGTTTCTATTTGTTTTTATGAATTAATTAACCTCCTTTGGTCTTGTACTCTTCTAGGTGTTAGATTGTATCCCATATTGGGGTATGACCTTAAGTTAACTATAACGGATCAAGCCTTGTATAATTTGGAATTTCACTTGCTAATGATTGTGCTCATGGATCAATAAGTCATGAAACTTATAGGCCTAAAGGTAGGAAAGTGGCAAGAGAGTGGTTTTCACCTTTGCTTGGGGCCGAGGACCCCCTAGGCAGGGAGTCGTTATCCAACCCCAGTTGTAGGAAGAGAAACTACACATGTTCTATCCCCGTAATCTACCAGTTCTTAGCATGTGTGGCTAGAAGGGCACCAGTGTGAATTGCTGGATAGGCTCCAGTGTGAATGATTGGATAGGCTCTATCAGGAGTGTGAGTTTGGGATGTTAGCGTGAGTTGGGCCATGAAGGCCAGCATGAGTGAGGGGAAGGTTGGCGTGAGTTATCTAGCATGAACCCTCCAGCGTGAGCTCTCCAGCATGAATCCTTTGGCCACAGTGTGAGTTCCTTGGGAAAGGCCCATTACTTACTAGCTTTATGTTTATATCATTCATTTTTTTCCTAAGATGGATGATTTAAACCTTGCTTTAATGAGTGTTTATGTTTTGTAGTTTCGTAGTTTTGTCATGGAATGGAATTCAATGTACCCTAGCGAGCGTCAGATACACTAAATAGATATTGGTGTCCTTATCTCATGGGGTGAAGCTGTTAATTTAAAATATTTGTTTATGTGATTTTTTCCTATTTTTTGCACTTATATTCTTCACTTACCTAATGTCTTGGCTATATACAGGGGACCTAAATCTTCTCTCCTCGCCGTTGAGCTTGTTGGTGTACTTGCTTGGTTTGGCCCCTTTGGACTGGACACATCTCCCTATGACATGCACATCAGGCCCCATGTGATATGGTTCTACCCTGGTATTAGTTCATTTTTTTCATTCATCCTAAAAAAATTTAGTGTGGTTATATGGTCTCACCTGAGTGATCAATTGGCTCATGATGTTATTGAGACCGTGTTGCCCGAGTCTACACAAAGAATTCTTGCCTTTGTTACCAGCATAGATGAGGGAATTTTAGACTTGAGGGAGGTCCTAACTGAGGGTCCTAGATCTACTCATCCCTTGACTCGTGTGTGGGAGCTGCCTACTTATAGTCATTACAACAGCAATAACACACTTTTCTTAGCCTTCTGTGTGCACACTCTATTCCAAAACCCACCTGGGATAGTATATAAAGTGGACAGGTATGCATTCTTGTGTCTTACTTTAATTTTTCATTCCTTTTTGAATTTTACGTCATCATCTAAATGTAAATGTTTTTTTCATGCCATTTATGGTGGGCCCCATTCTTCATGCCATGGTTCTAGACCAAATAAAGATGGCTATTTCTAACTATCATAGGTATTTTTTGAGATCTTTCAAATTCTGCCAAGTTCATGGTTGGTTACATAAGGATTGGTCTTCTAATGGGCCAATTTTTCCTCAAAGGATTGATCTTGCACCCACCCTACCTACACCATTCATAGATGGTAAGTGACCACACTCTAGACTCCATTTCCCTTTTTGTTACATCATTGTGTATCATGTTATTTTTCTAAATCTTCGCTCTATGTTTTTCTTTTTATAGTAGTCATCCCCCTCGAAGAAGTTACAATTATAACAGGGCATACTAAGGCCACACTTTTCACAAAATATGGGGAGGTAGAGTAGTCACAAAAATGGTTGTAGATAACGCTTTTGATTTGATCATCATCCACATTACCTAGGTAGGTTTGATGGACTTGTTCAAATCTTTGACTCCTAACATTCCAACTACTGAGATGGTCACTATCTTTTATTGTTTCAGTGATGATGCTTCCCATTTTACGACAAGAGTTCGAGGAGTCAAGGTATCTTTCCACCTGACCACTGAGTTTATTTTCGATCTTTTTGGCGTGCCCATGGATGGTGCCATGGTGACCATAGATAAAGAAACTAAAGACAGATAGGTCATAAGAGAGCTTGAGTAGTGATTAAGCATGTCTCGGGGTCCTAAGGCTTTTGCTATGCAAGATGATACCTGATCAATGGAGATGAACTTCCTATATCCTTTCTTCTGGGCATAGGCATTTCCCAAATCTCTTTCTCAATGCAGAAGCCTTGGGATTAAGTTTTCATGTGTGATACATGAAGTTTTAGAGATGGGCATGCACTATAACTAGGCATAGTTTCTTGGATCTAGTTTCCGTGGAGAGATTGTTAGGTTACGTTCAAACATCCATGGAAAATCCCACTTTACATTTGCTTTCTTCATGGGGTATCTACGTACATTTGCTGAATTCCTAGTAGTTTATGATGATAACTGCTATATTTTAAGTGATTGTTTACAATTTTCCCACCCTTGTATTCACCATTTGTATAGCACCACTAGATCCTAGGACCCACCGGAAGACATTGAGGAATCAATATCAGTCACTACTCAGGGTGCAGCTAGCTATTCCGATCATTTCCATGATAGCCTAGGATTGGAACTACCTAAGCTATGCACATCTGTTAAAAGGGCCAAACATTTGATTGGTGAGACTATTAGAAAGTCTAAAGCAAAGGTGAAGAGGAAAGAATGCCTAAGGGAGCCTACTCTAGATGTGATACCACCAAGAGCAAAGAAGATTCGATTTGTATTGCAAGTGGAGGGTAAGTGGTTTATTTTATTGTTGTGTATTTACTTTTTATTTTTTATTTTGGTTTATATGTTATTAAAAGTATATATATGCTATGTGATACTAACTATAGGATTCTGTTGTTATTTAGAGGGAAGACTTGAGAGGGAGAGAGAGGTCATGGCTCTAATGATTGGACCAGAAGTGGTCATCACAGGACCTGAGGAGGAAGGAAAAGAAGGGGAAGGAGAAATTGAGGAAGAAGAACCTCCTGCCCCACAAGAGGAAGATGTAACAAGCAACATGGGGACGAAGCTTGCAGTTTGGTTTCATTGATGGTTTTTTGCAGTTTGGTCATCCGCTTGGGCTAAGGATTTTTGGTATGTTCCTTTTAGCTTAATCCAAATTCTATGTCTTTTAATTTTAATGTGTTATTCATGATTATCTTGATTATCTTTAGGATTAGAGGTAGATGCTGAAATTTTTGAGGCACATACATCCTGGGAACCAGCGTTAGGATCATAGGTCCCGATTGAAAAGACCTCCCCTGCTCATCCCACATCAACTAACTAGCTTGAAAACACAACAAAAATTTCAGTAACACTTCCAGACAACTTTTGAGCCTCCTAAGTAGCCTCAAACGGTCAACAATGGAGTAAGCAAGGTCCCCCAGGGGCCCACAGATGACTATAGCAAGTCTCGGCATCAAGAATCAAGGGTTTTAGGCCCAAAATTGCAAGTTTTATCACAAAAACTTTGGTCTTGCTACCCAGCATATGACCGACGTGTGTACAGCATGACCAAGATTTGGAGCCCCAAAATCATGTCTAAGTAGGCCAAATTTTGGCATGCAAACCCCTCCTTGAGCATCACTGGAGTCACCTATAGCTCCCAGCATCCAGAACCTTGAAAATCAAGCTCAAAATCACATGTTTTGAGCCACTTTCAGTTGGTTACACTGAGGTCGTGCTGAGGTCACGCTGGCTAGCATGATCACGGCGTGACCAAATCAAACTAGCCCAAAATAGCAAGAAAATGGAGTCAAATTCAGCATCCAGGCCACACTGGAGACAAGGCAGTTGTTGAGCATCAAAAAATAGGAATTAGCATCCAAAAATCAGCCCAAAATAGGGCATAAACACTTGGTCATGCTGAGGTCATGCTGAGGTCATCCTGCGTAGTGTGACCACAGAATGACTGACCAAAAGTATGCCAAAAAAGCCTCCAAATAAGCTCAAAATAGATGTGCAGAACCCTCTCAATCTTTGGCATGCAAATCCACTTAGAAAAAGGGTCTCATAGGTCAAGATGGGCTCAAAATTTATCATAAATATTGGACACATGGATGGTCATGCTGGCTGAAACTAGCGTATGCACAACATAAACATTGGGACGTTGGGATGCTGGACACCAGACGATGATGCCAGGACACGCTGTAGAGATGCTAGAGCCATATCCATTCATGTTGGAGGCCTTGGTGGAGCAAAAATAGCACAAATTTGTAGATTCGGAGGCCAAACATCTAGATGCACTCTTGTACTTTAACATTCTTTGTACATTTTGCATTTTTCAGCGTATCAAGCTCTTACACTGTTGATTACACATGCCAGCGTAATAGATCTTGGTCATGCTGCACCATGTACATTGTAAAATTTTGTGCATCTGGTCAAAATGTTTACACGTTTTTCCCGATCTGCATTTCCCGCATAGGTAACCATGGATCTTCCACAGAGATCTGAATCCCGTGCTCAAACCTGCATAAATATCCCAATCTCACACTAAACCAAGAGAGGGGGGACAAAATTCTGGGTTAGCAATTTTGAGCATCCTCCTCCACACACTAGCAAACACTCTGTACATTCGCCACCAATGTTGGTCATGCTGAGAAACTTGGGCATACCACCTTCTACACTGAACAAATTTTTGGTCATGCTAGACACCTTGGAGCCAGAAACCTGCACCTTCCTAGCATCTTCCCACTAGGGCTAAATGTCTGAATTGTGATAATCTACAACTATGTTCTGACTGGTGCACATTTGTAATCTACATTTTTTTCATTTTTTGCCAGCTAGTTTATATTGTTTACATTATTACACTATTTACAGTTGTTTACATTTGTTTCTTTGTACACGCTTGTTTACATTCTGTTCCACTGTTCACACCCATTTACATATAACCCAGCGCATTGCAACAGTGTATGCTAGGGAAAGTCCTTGTTTGATCTTTGTGCAAACTATTCAAAGCACTCTATCTTCATTTATTTCCAACTTGCCCTCGCGCGAAGCTGGGGTCTTACCGTATCTTCCATAGACCTCTCATCGTTTGTTTCATTCTAGCCTCGCGCTGATGATTTTGGATAGTACAATAAATTGGCACTATAAGGAAGTCTGCTTTTGTTTGCATTTCATTTGCCTATCCACAGCATCCAGCATCTGGCATACAATCTTCACACGCTGTTCACAGTGTCCACATGCTGACCATTGCTAGTTCATGCTATTCACAACTCTCCACAATTTCCACACGCTATACCCTAGCGTACACACGATCCCATCAGCCTACAGACTCTACCCCCTACTCATAGAATCCGTCTAAATTATCCTTGGCTTGCACACATTTCCCTCTATTGGCACACACTGCACTTAGCATCCAAGACACTATCCTCTACCTACACATGCTGCCCTCTACTAGAACATGATGCAGACTCTGTCTAGAATCCTATCCCTGGCATACACACACTATGCTCAACATACAAATGTTGTGCCTTATCCCATAGGATGTGCCTAAGTTACACACATTGTGCCTAATCCCAAGATGTTGTACCTTAGCCTCAGATGCTGTACCTGGTTTCCACATGCTAGACTATTGTTCACACTACAGTTGGTCATGCTGGGCAGTTAGTCACACTATAGACTTGTCATGCTGCAATCCAGTCACATTGCACATGCTGCACCCTTAGCCCAGACCACATGCTGCACTTGTTGCCTTGTTTCCTTGTCCATACGCTGCCTAGTCACACATCGCCATGGAGTCTTCCTAGATCTCCAACACACATGCCCACGTAATCCTCACACTAGAATAGTATAACTACATCTGTGTGAAGATTTAGGCCAACCTTTTCATTTACCACATAGAGAGGGAAGTGAAATGAAAATTTGATTGCATATACATGGGGGATCATGAATTCACTCCCTCTGTATATGACATCATCCCCCTTTTTGAGCCCCAACACTAACTCATCTCCCAACTCCTTATGGAAAGGAGCCAAAACTCATGATGACCCAGTGAGGAGCCCCAAAACCAAGATGAGGAAGATGACTTTGAAGCACAATCTGAACATGAGGATTTGTATTACACCCTCACTCCCTGTGCCTATGTGAACCCATCATTCCATCCTTGCGTGGGACAGATGGCCCCTCAGCAAGTGTCAATGAGCACACAAGCACTGGTATCCTGACAGCAATTACTCACATCCATCTCCACTCAGTACATACTGCACATGCAAACACATGGAGCACCTTTCATCACTGCAGCTCCACACATCTAGGGTATCACTTCACAGTTTGTGGCTAGGCAAGGAACCATACCCCTTTTTCAACATTCCACTCACTTCAACATGCCACACCCCGCAACCACAACTCTAAACATTTCTCCACAGTAACAAATGACAACCCAAAAATCTCCCCAACCAACTAATCTACCTACCATCGACGAGTGGGAAAGAACCCAAAAAATGATGCAAGTGTTAGCTGAAGAGGTAAAGCACCTTAAAACGACAAACACTGAACAAGTTAAGGTACTAGACTTCTACCAAGATGATCCAATTAGCTCTTTAGTGCCACCGTTAGCTTTACCCAAGCAAATCACACTCTGACAGTTAACCAAGTACAACTAGAAGGGAGTCCCGAACACTCACTTGGTAACATTTCGATCAGAGATCCTATTACTTTAAGCTTGGCCCCACGCAATCCTACATGTGTTCACCATGTCCCTAACGGATAGTGCCTTAGACTGGTACCGATCCCTGCTACGTAATTCCATATCCTCTCTGGAGGATCTGTTACATTAGTTTGTTACCCGGTTTAAGTACAACCTCAAGCCTGAGGCCACATTAGACAATTTGATACAAGTAAAATAAGCGTCACTAGAGCTTGTGTAGAAGTTCATTCAGCGATGGAGCACATCCCTTAACGAACTTCATGAGTCCATCCCTAAAACATATTTTCTTAACATTCTAAAGTGAGCCGTGAATGACTTCATTAAGTCAAAAATATACTACCTAAGTGCTCAAACATTGAGCTAAGCCTTCACGCAGATTAAGAACATTGAACAATCTGCACAAACTAGAAATGATCCTACCTATGTTGCTTACAAGAATCAACATGTTTCCAAATAATAGACAACAATGGAAATTGTAGTTGTAAGCACAAAAACAACAAACACTAGTACCAACCCACCTACAACGACAAGGGCCACCCCAAGGACTAGCTTTCAGAGCAAGGATCACTCTAACTATACGTCGCTACCCACGCAACCCTTTGAACTACTAGAGGTACTCCTCAAAACCAAGAAAATCTAATACAAACAAGTAGCAGAGAATGCCCACTGAAGACATGACAAATACTACGAGCTACTAAGGAACCATACCTTAGCAGCACCAAACGAGCCCCCGGTCCCATGACACTTCAAGTTAGATCAATTATGTCACTACCACCAGATGTCTGGTCACAATACCGACAACTGCCATGCCTTAAATGATGATCTTTAGACAATGATAGAATGGGGCCAACTCAACATCAACACCCTGAGTCAACCTAGCACAGATGATGTCTCCTATGTCATAAACTCCATTAGCATAGTAAGCCCAAACCTGTGCGACAACCTTCCGTGATCTGTGTCCCTCTCAGAAAGATAATGATCCCCCTTGCCTCCAGGAGTAAGAGGCCTTCCATTGTCATCCAGGTGCCACCTCAAGCACTTGTAAAACCTTTCATGATCAAAGTACCACCATAATCGTCTGCTAAGACGTTAAACTAGCATGATGCACCGACCAAAACCGCAAATAAACCTTTCATCGTCAAGGTGCCACAACAAGCTATTCAAACACCAACAACTCCTCCTAAACTACCATTTGTCATAAAGGTGCCATCATGTGATGGCCCCTCACCTACCCAAAGCCCAACCGTAGGCAATGTCTGAACCTCTTCTCCCTCAAGAGTCAACCTTTTCAACAACATGGGTAAGCCTACCAAATGGCAATAGAAGAGGATAAATGAACAACGAACAACATCCACAACTGAAACAAAGGCCACACCAAGCAAGTAAAAATTGAACACTAGGGCCCCTACCCCTAATCTCAAGAAAACCAGGCCCAAGCCCTCCACACAAGAGGCCCATCCCTCAACCCACATGAAGGAAGCCAAAGCCAACCCAACGACCAACAACACAAACTTCGTAGCTGCACTAGCCTAGGTAAAGCAAACACTCAAACAAAAGAATACAATGATGAGGTTGTATGACCTGGTCATGAATTCAGCCACTAACCACGAAGCCTTGGCTCAAACGTTAGCATCCATTCTGGTTACAAAGGAAATCCCTGCAAACAAGGAATCCATCCATGCAACGATTTTGCAACACACACCACAAGTATTAGGTTCAAAAACCTTAGCCTTCTGCGACGATGCAGTTAAAGTCAACCCCGAACGAGGGGAGCTCACAGTAGCTCAATTATCGATTAGCATCTATGTTGGGAAATGTACCATTCACAGAGTGCACGTTGATGATGGTGTGGTAAAAAACATAGCTTTATACTCCATCATCGACAAACTAGGCATGGTAGACAAGATCATGCCAACAAAAACCACATGTTTAAAATCCTTCAACGAATCACATGTCATAGTTAAGGGCACAATCAACTTAGCCTTTGTGGTGCAGAATTCACTGTCATAGAAGAGATGTGAAGTTTCAACATGATTCTTGGTAGACCTTGGCTAGCCCAACAATGGGCCATTTCCTCACTGATACATCAAGAAATTCGTCTTCCATACGAAGGTGGACAAGTCATCATACATGGTGATAACACTCCCTTTCAAGCCATCCACAAAATAGACATGTCACAAGTCTTGAAAGAAGCATCTCTCGATGGAACACCCACGACAAAAAACAAAATACCTAGAGCTAAAATGCCTAAATGAGTGGTAAAAACTGAAAGCCTCCCACAACAACAAAAACCTAGCATGCTTCCTAGACCACGTCTAACTAGGAAACAACCACACAATCAAGGCTCCCCTATCATCAAAAACACATCTGATCCCCACCCACTCTTCACCTTTGTTCGTTTTCCATACGTCACCTTCATTTGCATTGTACTAGCTTACACGTTTACATTTACCTTGAAAAGGCTTTAAACTAGCTTGTGGCCCGAAAAGACCTTAAACAAGCACATGGCCTAGTACGGCTTTAAACTACCACGCACGGCCCAAAAAGGCCCTAAACTACCACTTTTCATATTTTTTTTCTATTTTTCTTGTGCACTTAGATTTTTTTTAGTAGTTACTACTTGATATTGTGTTCTCTAGTCTCTTCTTTTATAGGATCACCTAGATGTACGTGCAGGAATCCACACATCGTCCTGGCATCATGATGGTAAACTGATATCATAGAATGTCCTGGTGTTATGACGATAAACTAACATCACCGAGCTTTGTTCAAAATGAAAATAAACTAGCACTCATCCAGCATGACATTAAACTACCACACTCATCTGCCAGAGTTCGCTAAGACTATAAACTAGCTTGCCTCTTCATAGTCCTCCAAGACTATAAACGAGCACGGCATCGTCTGCTACAATGATAAACAAGCAATGTCCAATGGCTTATGATGTAAAAGTAATCCATGAGAGTATGCTAAGACTATAAAATAGCAACATCATGATTAGCCTACGGATCTACTACTAGATTCAACCACCTGTGCTCATCAAAACTTGCTACATGAAATTGATGTTGTTTAACATTCTGCTTGCCTGAAGCTCCACACAATGGCTCCATTCCACCAACTGCATTTAGGTATGAAGTGTTTAAGCTAACATCACTTGTGGTTTTATTTTCTTCTTGTAGTTGTGTTTGTAGGAAAAAACTTTGAGGTGTTCACACACAGATGCACTTCATCATGATGACAAGGTACCACATTATTCCTAACACCTGCAACCAGGTCAATCAAACTATTCACAAGTACATTTTTTACTCCCGATGCATCCCCTATCCTCCATCCCTCAGTTACATCCCATTCATCCACAAAACTCTTGACACGTTGTTGCTTATTGTAACTCTCTAAGAAGTGGAAACATAAAATGATGCACAACACATGATGACAAGCACAAGTACAACACTGAAAAAATCCTCTTTCCACAAGAAAAATACAAGCAAAAAAAAAGAAAAAAAAGAAAAAAAGAAAAAAAGAAAAAAAGAAAAAAAGGAAAAAATCAAAGAGCAAAATACATCATAATGCCATTGACTCTTCCCATACAAGCCCCAGGAAGGAAGGTAGTTGTCTTGAAAGGAAACACTGGTGTCTTAAAAAATCATGTTTCATCTCACTGCATGGCTTTGGCAGTTGACAACGGGTTCCCTTAAAGATGCCACAAGGATCTTGTTTTTCCAAGGGACGTATTTCTTCACTTTGTGGATTTGGCTATTTATAATAGATTCCCTTAAACACAGCTCAAGGGTCATGTTTCTCCAAAGAATGCACTTCCCATACCTTGGTTCCAAGTTCGCTAGATACTAGCTATCGACAGGGACCAACATGACTTGTTCACATGAGAGCATCCATCTTCCGCATCCCTCTCCCGCAGTTTAAACACAACGACCCCATGATCAATCCTTGATCCCTCTGGGTCACAACCTACATGTTCTCCTAAACATGGTGTGATGACATCCAGCCATGGCCAATAGACAGTGATGGATGCCAAGTCGATCGCGGTGTTTTGTACTTCCTAGTCAATGCCTCTCAGGTAGATTCCTCTAGGCATCAACAAAGAGGGACCAATGAAAACACCACAAAAATTTTAGTAACACCTCTAGACAACTTGTGAGCCTTTGAAGTAGCCTCAAATGACCCAAAATGGAGTAATCAAGGTCCCCTAGTGGCCCACAGATGACTACAACAAGCCTCGACATCAAGAATCAAGGGTTTTAGGCCCAAAAAGTTTAATTTTGGTCACACACACTTTGGTCATGCTACCCAGTGTATGACCAACATGTGTACAGCATGACCAAAATTTGGAGCCCCAAAATTGTGTTCAAGAAGGCCAAATTTGGGCACATAGATCCCCCCTTGAGCATCATCGGAGTTCCGTACAGCTCCCAGCATCTAGAACCTTGAAATTCAAGCCCAAAATCACATGTTTTGAGCCAATTTCAGTTGTTCATACTGAGGTCACACTAGCCAGCATGACCATAGTGTGACCAAACAAAACTAGCCCAAAACAGTAGCAAAATAAAGTCAAATTGAGCATCTAGGCCACCCTAGAGAGGAGGCAGCAGTTGAACATCAACAAATAGGCATCAACATCCAAAAATTAGCTCAAAATAGGGCATAAGCACTTGGTCATGCTTAGGTCACGCTGGGCAGCATGACCATAGCATGAACAATCAAAAGTATGCCAAAACAACCTCTAAAATTAGCTCAAAATAGACTTGCAAAATTCTCTTAACCTCAAGCATGCAGATCCACTGTAAAAACGGGTCTCACAGGTCAAAAATGGGCTCAAAATGTATCATAAACATTGGATATGCTAATGGTCACATTGGTTGATACCAGCGTATGCACAACATAAACACTGGGATGCTGGAAGCCAGACGTTGATGCCAGGACACACTGCAGACATGCCAAAGCTAGCTCCATTCATGATGGAGGCCTTGGAAGAGAAAAAATAGTATAGATCTGCAGATCCAAAGGCTAGATATTCAGATCCACTCTTGTACTTTAACATTCTTTTTACATTTTTCATTTTTCAGCATATCAAGCTCTTACACAGTGGATTACACATGCCAGCGTAAGAGATCTTCATCATGGTGCACCCTGTACATTGTAAAATTCTATGCATTTGGTGAAAATGTTCACACCTATTACCCGATCCACATTTCCTACATTCGGTAACCATTGATCTTCCACATAGATCCGAATCCCACGCTCAAACCTGCATAAATACCCTGATCTCACACTAAATCGAGAGAGGGGGGGGGGGTAAACTTCTAGTTTAGAAATTTTGAACATCCTCCTCCACAAACTGGGAAACACTCTATATGCTAGGCACCAAACTTGGTCACGCTAAGAAACTTGGAACGAATTTTTGTTCATGCTAGACACCTTGGAGCTAGAAACCTGCACCTTCCCAACGTCTGCATTACCATCAGGGCTAAACGTCTAACTTGCAATAATCCGCAACTACATTCTGACCAGTGCACATTTGTAATCTACATTGTTTGCATTTTTTTCCAGCTAGTTTATATTGTTTGCATTATTACACTATTTACAGTTGTTTACATTCGTTTTGCTATACACGCTTGTTTACATTCTGTTCCACTGTTCTCACACATTTATGTATAACCCAGTGCATCGTAATAGTGTATGCTAGGGGATGTTCTTGTTTGATCTACGTGTAGACTATTCAAGGCACTCTGCCTTCATTTATTTCCATGTTGCCCTCGTGCAAAGGTCGGGTGTTACTGTATCTTCCGTAGACCTCTCGGTGTTCATTTCATTCTAGCCTCGTGCCGATGATTTTGGATAGTACACAACTAAGGCCATGGCTTGAGATGCCGATCAAAATGGATTTTGTTAAGGGCATCATTAATGATGTGGTTGCTCACCTACGAGAAGCTCATCCAAAACTAGGTATGCTAAGTGTCTGGTTTTATTTGTGTTTCATTGCATTCGTTGTTGATTATAGATGATTCATATGTGTGGTACTTACACCTGTAGGTGCTAAGCTCCAGTGGGATCCTTTTGAAGCCACTCATATTGATGCTCTCCTTGAATTAAGAGGGAATATTGAGCAAGTCCCTAGGATGTTTTATGATGCAGTTTTTGGTTGCATCATACAGAAAGCCAAATCTCTTTGCACTTGTAGGTGTTCAGTTGAGTATCTATGGGACGAGGTCCACTCATTCAAGGAAGCCCTAGCAAAGGAGAGAGAGGAGAAAAGAGATCTCCAATCCTGTTACGATCTTGCTACTGCTATGCTATCCAGTGATAGCACTTGGTGCACATCTGAAATCACCTATGCACGTTACTGGATGGTTTTGAATAGCAAAGTGCAGGTGACATGGGACTTAGCAAAACAAAGAGCATGAATGGACTTGCTGAATAGAAAATTTCATGATTGGAAGTCCTTCACTGCAAAAGTACAAAAATGGGACCAAGACCAAAACGACCACAAGCATCAATATAAGAAGGAGTTAGTTGAACACTGCCTGATGGAGATGTTCATCGATGGGTTAGGCTTGTAGCCTACTTATGACAGGTTAACTGAGTGCACTGAGGTAGAGGGATCTCCTGAGAGAACCATTACTACTACCTTCGGGGAGGCTTCGATAGGCATGTTCTCTCTTGAGCACCCTACTTGGACTTCAGTGGACAAGGGTAAAACCTTGGCTAGTATTGACCTTGGCCTAGAGGAGGATTGGGCAAATGTGCCCAAGGAGGAGATTCTATGATATTTGGAGGCCAACTTAGGGCCCTCCTCACTCATGAGTATTTTATTGTGACTTTTATTTTTGTATGGTTTTACCATTTTCATTGTTAGTGTTAATTTTTTTCTTAGTTTTTTATTTATGATTTTCTTTACTACTCTTACCTATTTTTTTGTTTTCTGCCCCGTTATAGGGACATGTTAATGATGGAGCTAGCCCCAGTGGAGTGAGAGCGGATGATGAAGAGGATCTTGGGGACCAGCCCCCTCCATGAGCTTATTGTCAATCAAACTTTAGTTATTAAATTTTTTTGGATTTTTTGAATGTTTGATGGAAATATATAGTGGACAAATGTAATAACATGGGCCTGGTTATGGCATAATGTGTTGGAATTTTACTACCATATTGACGTATCATTTTTTTAATTTTTATTTATTTTCTCTTTCTATTTATTTTTTTCAAGTATTATCATGAATATATGGGCATAGTAAAATGAAGGAACAAAATGTAAATCGACACTTGTAAAAGATTAAAATAACAAGAAAGCATAGATCAAGACTGCAACTTGTATAATTTAAACTAAAATTTGACATAACATAATGAATGATTGTAAACTTGTGACATATTGAATCCTAGTTGAAAGCCATTTTGGGCTGTTCACATCAGTTTAAAGTAATGGTGGACTATTGCATTTGTTGTTAAAGGAAGAAGGATTACCAGTTTTATGCCATAGTGGGCCAAAAGCACTAACAGTTTTAGGAATATTTTAAAAGAAAACTAGCCATTTCTGACCATGGCTAGTTTAACATCATTGCAGATGTTCACTGGTAGTTTAACATTGTACCAGATGATTGGTAGTTTAACATCATTTCAAACATTTAATGATTCACTCTATTTATTGAGTTGCCTCTTAATCTTTTGTAGTTTAACATGAGGGGTAGGGCATGTAGGCATGATTTTATACTCACCTTCCCCTTCACTAGTGATGTCAAAGGGTAATTCTGACCAAGAGAAATCAGTGGGAATGGCTCCTATATTTGTGTCGCCAAGTTCTTCCTTAGTTATATTAGGATTGTGAGTTAACGTTGGGTTCATGTCTAGAAGTATGCTCATAGTTCCTTGCTTAGGCTCAACTATGTCAATTTCTGATTCTTGATCCACTCCAGGGTGTGAGGAAGTGGGCGATACTATTGTATCTCGATGTATGATGATTTCACTTCCCTCGTAAGGTAGGTGGATCTCCTGATGGATTGGTGAGGATACGACTCTAGGTTGAGCTAGCCAAGGACATGCTAAAATCATATTAAACCCTGGCATTTCATCAACCGCTACAAATTTAGCTGATGTGGGGAATTGATCCCCAACTATGAAATCCAAGGTAACCATACCTTTCATTCCAACATGGGAAGCACTGAAGGATTTTAGGAGAGAATTTTTCATTGTCTCTATTTGTATAGTGAGTCCCAGTTATTCGATGATGGGAAAAGGTATTATGTTCTTTACCACACCGTCATCGACATGGACCCTACGTATCTTGAAATGATTGACCTGTATCATTATGAACATAGGGGCTATGGTGACTTCTCCTATTTTCTCATATAGTTTAATGTCCTTAGCATGAAACTCTAGGGACGTAGTCTTTGATTCTTGAGGCTGCGGGGACAATACTACATAAATGGATGGTTCATCTGTAGGAAGGTCTTCACTAATAGAGATCGAAGTTAGCATCTGTATGAGAGCTTCTTGATGTACTAGTAAAGTCATTACTAGATCATACAGGCTTAAAAAGTATTCTTTTGTTTCAAGGCTTGTGTGACTTGAGTTAATGCACTCGCTAAATTTTTAGCATTTGGGACACCCTTATCTGCAGAGACTTGGTCCATTTGACCCAACATTCATATCTCCCATGGAGGGATTTTTACGTTGGTGATTTAGGATGTTGGGTTTAGGACACAACCCATGACATTATCCTTGTTTTGATGACTCGTACTAGGCTCATTAATGGACAGACCAATAGGAACAATATTTAGTAGTGTGGGATTTGGTGGTACTAATTTGTGCTGATGGTTTTCTCTTTCTAGGCACTTTCTTGTTAGCCTATCAGCAAGACATTCTCCCAAAGGTCACAGGGGAATGGAGGTGGGTTATGTATTAGGGTGTTTTGGCACCTGGATCACAAAGGGAATGTATTGGTTTTTAAGTGATGTGGTTGTTGCTGCAACGAAAGTAGGTACGTGGATGACAAATGGTTTTTGTGATGTAGGGGATGTGCATATGATGAAAGGGGTTTGAGGAGATGTTGGGGTAGGTGTGTTTTCTCAAGGCCTATGAATCACAAAAGGTTTTTGTGGGATGTCCTATCTATTCTCCACATGGATAGTATTAATCACATATGGTGCATCATTGCTATTGAGAGGATCCTTGTAGACTCCCATGGGTTGGTTTTGGGGTCTTACTGGGTTTGCCTCATCGAACACTACTTCACCTCTATCAATCATGCATTGTATATCCTATGTCAAGGTGAATTAGTAATTAGTCCCATGACCACACCATTGGTGATATTTACAAAACCTATCCAAACTAAAGCCTCTTGGAATGGGGGGCTCATTGGCTATTGCTAAAGCTGGGTTCTTGGCCAAATCACAAAATTGATGTTTTTGAGAGGCCGTAGGAGACATTTATTTATGATGGATTAGCTGACCTTTAGAAGTTAATCAAGCAATCATGAAGGATTCATAGGCAAGGGTGTATATTGAACAGGATCTTTTCTTTCGAATGTATGGGTGTGACCTGTGTTGTTGTTTCTATTTGAGGAATTTTTAGGTGTAGGTGTTGGTGTGTTTCTTTCATGGCTGTTTGGGATAGTAGGTTGTTTTCCCTTTTGTCCTAGATGACTTGGTTAGGCTGTTTCAGCCACTGCTACTACTGTTGTTTTGGATTTATCTTTCCTTGTATGTTGGCTCCTAAAGGTCGAGTAAGCTGGGTCATTGCTTGTTTGTGCCACGTATCCTATATATTTAATTTCTAGAAATTCTTGGCTCAATGTGCAAGCTTTTAGATAGTAAATATTTGACTTAATAAAGTCATTCATGACCACCTTAAGAATGGTAAGCACATATGTTTCAGGGATGGGCTCGTGATTTTTGTTCAAGGATGCACTCCACCTTTGGATAAATTTCTATGTTGGCTCTAATGGTGCCTGTTTAATTTGAATCAAGCTATCCAACATGGCTTCATGTTTTAGATTGTACTTGAAATGGGTGACAAACTGGTGCAACAAGTCCTCTAGAGAAGATATGGAGCTGCAGGGTAAAGCTCGGTACCATTCTAAGGGTTTTCCAGTTAAGGACATAGCAAACACACACAGAATTACATGAGGCCATGCCTGAAGCAATAGACATTCTATTTAGAATGTTACTATGTAAGCATTTGGATCTCCCTCTCCATTTTACTTAGTTAGCTGGGGTAATGAGACTCCCCTTGGCAAGCTTAACAGTGGAACTGAGGGGTCTATTGGATCATCTTAATAGATGTCCAGTACCTTGACTTCCTCGGTATTTATAGTTTTTAGATGCTTTAATTCTTCTGCTAATGAGTTCATCAATGTTTTTGTGTCTACCCACTCTTGGACGGTAGGCAAACCAGTGGGTTGAGTTGGTGGTGGTTGATAATGATTCAATTGTTGCATTGTTTGTGGAAAGATAGATTGTTGGACTATCATTTATTGCAATGGGAAAACATTTGGGGATAAGACTACAAGGTGTGACATGTTGTAGTGAGTAGACAGATTTTGCTGTATAGCTAGTGGAACTCATTGCCTAGCCACAGGTTGTGAAGTGCCACCATGAACATGTTGGATTGAAGTAATCGATGGTGCCCCATTGATTTGCACTTGAGGTATGTAGTGGATGGATGTGGAAGCTGGTATAACCGATGGCATCCCAATCACTTGAGGCCAAAAGGTCGATCCTGCATTAGTTTGGTGATGGAGTTTTTGGGACTGTACTTGCAGAGGTATGATGGAAGTGGATGTATCAGATTGAATGTTGAGCATAGAGAAGATGGGAATGGAAGTAGGTACCTCTTGTTGGGAAAATGGTGCTCGAGTGTTTATGAATGAAGGAGGAAGCATAGTTTCTTCTAGAAAAGGGTGGAATAATGAGTTTGTATGGCCATCTGGCTGATGGTATGGTATGAATCCCCATGCTCAGATTGGGCTACGAAGTCATCTTTCTCATCTGGACTCTAAGGCTCTATTGGAGGTGGCTGTAAGGCTTGACTTCTTGCCATGAGAAGCTAGGATATGAGTTTATGATGGTGTTTGAAAAGAGGGATTATATCAAATGATAAGGGGATAAACTCATGACCTTCTTTATAAATGAGTTCATAGTGTCTCTTCACTTCATTCTCTACACGATTGACACGCAAGTTAGCTTGGATCTTAACATAGATGAAATTATACTATTCAGGTGTGAGAGTTGCATAAGTAGGATCTTTGCTCTAAAGCCTGAGTGACTAGTCCATAGGGCCTTGGGGGTTTATCTGTTTAATAATAGTTATGGGTTTCGTAGTAGTCACAGGGTTCAAGGTTTTAGCCCCAAAGTCAAAGATCGGTAGTGTCACTAGGTTGATCTGAGAGGATTCCATAGTGAACATGAGTAAACTGGGCTAGATGAGTTGAGCATAAGAAACTGTAGCATGACTAGAAATATCATGATAGATAGTGTGACCTAACCAATAGCGTGAGTAGCTTCAGCATGACAAATAATGTGACCTGATAGGTAGCGTGATAGACAACGTGAGTAGTTGCAGCGTGAGTTAACTGCAGCATGATTGACAGTGTGAGATGACACGGAGCATGATAGATGGTGTGAGCAACTACAACATGAGTTAACTGTAGGGTGATGTATTAGGAACAGAAGACTACGATGGATAGGTCAAGCTGGCATATGTAACCTAACTGGACAATCTGGGCTTTAGTTTCAGCACTTTGTCTGTGTAGCATTTGGACAAGTAGTGTGATTAAGATTTTAACAGACAACAAACAAGTTGGGTCCTCCTTCTAGTGCCAATTTAGTATACTAACCTAAATCATCGGTGTAAGGCTGGAAGGGAAAATAAACACCAAAATCTCGTTGGGTAGACATAGCTGACCCTACCTTCTCCTGAGGGTAAGTTGGAAAAGAAAATGAAGGCATAGTGCATTGGATGGTCTACACACAAATTAGCCAAGGAATTTTCCACGCGTAAACTATGACTTGCACTGGGGTTATCGTAACTGATATTTTAAATGTAAACAGAACATACTAAATGGAAACAAAAATGTACACAGAAGAGTATTGCAAGAAAAATGTAAACAGAATGCAAAGTAAAGTAAACAAAATAATGGCTGGCAAAATGAACTATATTTTATTGTTTAGAAAAGATGTGCACTAGTCAAAGCGTAGTTGCACATGTAGATGGCAAGTCAAGAACCAAGCCTCGGGGTGATGTGATCTATTTTAGAAGTGCTTGGATGCTAGGAGTCAAGTGTGCCCGAGAACCCAAGGATTGCTAGTCTAAGTCTCTTAAGCTGTCAGCCTTTGAAATTTCCAATCCTCTTTATGTGAATTGACAGGGTATTTATAGGGTTTGGCTAGGTTCAGGCATGGAATTCATGGATGGAATCAATGGTTGAGAGATGAGAGGAAAACTATTCAAGTGACACATGTTTGATGGACAGCTATGTGTGAGTTGGACGTGTGTGGGCAAGCTATGTTTTCAACTAGGTGCATTGTATCTTACAACGTGTGATAACTTACTCAAGCTAGCTTATGCCCATGGAAGCAGATACAATTTGGAGCATAATATCTTGACAAGCTCACAAATGATGAACATTTACAATGAAAATGATAATGTACAACAAGAGAGATTGACTCTGGCTCGCTTGAAACTTCTCAATCTCTGAATTAACTACTGCAAGATGTCGATTTGAGTGGTTTTGTGGCTATTTGAGGTGTCTCTGTTTTACTAGGGCTTCTAGTGTGAGTTGATTTGGTCTCACTGGGTCCTCAGTGTGTGCACACTATACTCACGCGACAGTCATGTTGCACTCACACTGCAATGTGACTTCAGTGTGACCTCAGCGTGAGTGAGCTAAAATGATGAATTTTTCACCAAATTTTGATTTTTGAAGCTTGATTCTTGAGGTTTGAGGATTTCTTGATTGTGATTGACCTTGAGAATGATCTGAAAATAAAAAATTGAGTTTGATGTGCCCTATTTTATACCACCTTTGGTATCTCACATTGGACTCACGTTGCCAGCGTGAGTGCAGCGTGAGCTACAGAAACCTATAATTTTGAAGTTGATAGAGTTTGGAACTTAGATCTTGTCAATGATGAACCCTGAATATGACTTGAGCATTGGAGATTAGATCTTTTTCGACTCAATTTTGGGCTTTGAAAGTTGGTCATGGTGCACTCACACTGCCAGTGTGATCTTAGCATGAGTGACAGCTTGAGTGAGGGAATCTGCATCTTTTAACACTGATATTTGAATCTCTGAATGCTGAAGCTTGAAGTTTACATCAGTGGCTCTTTAGGATGGCTTGCACCTTTGAAATCAAACCATTTCAACTCATTTTCGAGGCTCCTAGAGTTTTTCACACTACACTCATGCTGCCAGGGTGTCATTAGCATGACCACAATATGAATACCCAGGACAAGCTTGCATGAGTGTCATGCCTTAGTCAAAATTTTCCTCCTGAAATCTTGAAAGTGCTTGAGTCATTTTCAAAGTGCTAGGCCAAAATTATTGGTATTTCACTATATAGGAGATGTATAAAAGAATAGTGACAAAAAATATAGAGGAGAGAGCATATGTGTATCTATAATGAAAACTAAGAAAGGGAGAGAATTGAAAGAAATGGAATAAAGCATATGTAAGATAGAAGATAAGGCCTAGAATAAACTTGATGAAGATTAACATTTTTTTCCTTCAAATATAGTACTTTTGTGATATGATTAACTTATAGAATTTGGATGTTAATTCTCATTTGATTCTATCAGGTAATATGCTCTATTATCGATATTTTTGTAATGATGAAGAATCATTACTAGTTGGGAGAGAACTTGGATGTCTTGGAATTTGAAAAATGTTGTAGGAAAAGATCAACTTTGTTAATCTCTCTTAGTAAAACATGCTTATCATGGCTATGACATATGGCTTCTTGATGATTTTAAATATTAATATCTACTCACTTATAATTATTTTTATGAGTGTCTAGCTCAATAGAATGCTTTTTTTCATTCTCCTTATTTGTCATTTTATTCTTTAAGTCTACTAAAAAATATGGCATGTCTAGTTTCATTGACAACATCACTTTAGATCCATAAGTATGGCATTCAACAAGTTGTGTTTTAGAAAATGATTTCATATATGCAAAGGATATGATATTACTACAAAAGCAAATTTTTTTGAGACTAATCAACCATGTCTTTTGGAAAAATAGATAAGATATTGTTAGTTGATTCATCTTGATCATTGGACTAGGGATAATAGGAAGATGATAATGATTAGATATTTTGATACTGATCATAGAACTTTGTTACATCTTTACTATTAAATAGAGATTCATTGAGATTACAATGTATAAGGAGATACCAAAGTGGGTGATGATATGATCTAAGATGAAACGATGGATGTACTTGAATGTGTTACATTTCAAAGAGATAGCTTTAATCCACTTAGTGAAATACTCCATACCTGTCAACATAAATTGATGACCGATAGAAGATGGAGCAATAATTAATCCTATAAGATCCAAACTCTATTTTGGGAAGGACCATATGATCTTTAATATCTTAAGATTATAAGATAAGATATGCATACTAAGATTATGTTAAGATAAATGGTATGATCAAATCCTATGATACATTTAATAGTTAAATCATCCACATAAGAGTTGATAGTTTTGAACATCATATTACTAAACATGAATGTCATAACTTGGTAGTATGTTGCTTTGGTATTCTTAAGTGTGAAAGACATATTAGTGCAATAAATGATTTCCCATGGGATCATAAAAGTTGTAAAACATTGATGCTCATGATTAATTTGTATATGGTAACCTAAAAAAGCATCCATGAATGAATCTAAGATGTGACCTACTATTGTCTCTATGAGTTCAATGATCTTTGACAATATAAATTCATCTCTTAAATTTTATCTTATGAATATAATCAAAACTAATGCATATCCTAATGGCTCAATTTTTCTTAGGAAAAAATACCATATTGGACATCTAATTTGAGTAGTCTATGGGGTGTATGAAACCTACATTATAAAGCTTGATGATCTTTTCCTTAATGACTATGGCTAAATCAAGTTTTCTCTTTCTAGATTTTCACTTAATTGGTTCGAAACCTTCCTCAAAAATGATGTTGTGTTAGATCAAAGATGGATCTAGGCTTCACATATTGTTGTATCCCTAGGCAAAGATAACAAAGTTCTTTTGTACTCTTCATACTCTCTAGTAGGTTTGTTCCTAGTTGTAGGATCTTGTTCTCATTCTTGTGATTAGTGATGGCTAGTTTAGTGAGGGGATTCTTTCTTAAATTATTGATCTAAAGAGGCTAGGATAGATTGTATGAATCACTTACCTTGGATGGATCCCATGTCTACATTTCTAGATCACCCAATAATGACTTAAGGTAGGATTCATGTCCTATTAAGATTACATGAGGACAAGATAAATATTTGAATTTTTATGAAGTAAAAGTGTTAACTTTATTGAAATTTAATGATTTTAATCATAATTAAAATTTTTATTTTTACAACTATGTAAATTTAATCTAAAGGTTAAATGTGGGTGGAAACACATTAATAGAATCTTAAGTTAGTTTAGGCTTGAAAATATTTGATTTTGAAAATTTGTTTTAGTCACATTAGTAACTAATGTAGGTAGGTGATATGGTAACATAGGATAGTGACATGAGAATTGCATAAAAGAAAAAGTGATACTAAACCAAAACACCTTGCTCAGCTACTGATTTTTGCTTAACATTCTTTTTCATTAGAGCACATTAACATGATGATGTGTAGAAGAAGTACTTGGAGAGTAGGATGTGGTCCAAAGACGTTTGGGACTAATAAGGGATGATATAGAAATAATGTAATCAAGAAAAAATAGGTCTCATAAGTACAAGATTCATGAGAGCTAGGGTAATTCCTCCCATCCAACCTTTCCATCATCTTTTGATTTTTTCTTTGAAATGAGGGTTTTCACAAGGTGAAAGGAATTCAATTCTTCATATTCATGGCAAGGGTATTAGTGGTGGTGGGGAAATTGATGAAGGATTTGGATTTGAAGAGGAAGAAGCATATGGAGTAAGTTTTTGGATTCGATGAGTGAGGAGCATGTGTATGTGGACATAGATACAAAGTAAATAGAAAGGCTTTTGAGCAAATAGTGGGCACATTGAAGAAGTGTTTTGTATGTGTGATTAGAATTTTAGGGCTAGGGATATGGCTTGTGATTGACAAACTAATTTTGACAAGAGTTAGCAGTCTCACTCAATCACTATGGAAGGAGGAGGAACAAGAGAAGGTAGGATTTAGCATCTACGTTGGTGGATCACATGTGGTGCATGTGTGTAGCATGGGCATGTGCAACATGCATAGCCTCACTATACATGACCCTTCGACACCCAACATTGGCCTTATGCACATCTATGCCATACACATGTGGCTCGGATGGCACATGCATAGAGGGATAAGGTTACAGTTGTTCTCTTTAGGTAATTACAAAACCTATGATGTGGTTGGTATGGCCATTATTATGTATATTATGAATTTCAAATTGATGCACATGTATAATGTGTAACAATATGCATGAATGTGTTTCATGTTGATGTGCATGCATACTTTTGATGTCTTTCATTGACTATGACTCACATATGCTTACATCTCCTATCCCTCATTAATATCATGACCCTCAACCACACATAGCAAACATGCAGTAGTAAATATCAAATTTTTTTTCTTACTATTATGAATTGTATGAAAGTGTTTCTTGCACTGTCTCATTTTTCTTTCAAGCATGCTACTAGAAAGTTGTCCCTTTTGGTGGTAAAAAATCTTAAACATTTTTACCTTATGGAAGATTACAATCAGTTCCACTAATGATCATGAGCTAGTAATACTCACAAATTCTTGTAGTTTGAATGATGCAAGATTATAGAATCTCTCATGCCTTTCAATAAGCATAAAGTTTAAAATTTTTTTACCTATTGAAAGGTCTCCATGAATCCAATTGAGATTGCAAGACAATGCTACTTGTAGCCTCTTACACTCCACTTGAAGCAAGCTTCTAGAAAGTTTTGTGCTTTTTGGTAGGTCAAAATTTCAAACATTTTTTATCCACTAGAAGGTTACCATGACATTTGGTTGAAAGTATGATCCAATGCTACTCATAGTCTTTCACACTCTACCTAATCTAGGCTTTTGGTAGGTTTCATGCCTTCTAGTAGGCTAAACTTTCAACCATTTTTATCTTCTAAATGATCAACATGACTTTCAATTTACAGTGTAGGGTAGTGCTACTCATAGCCTCTCATGCTCATCCTGAACAAGGCTTCCAAAACGTTTTATGCCTTCTAATAGGTTAAAATTACAAACACTCTTCATATTTTGAATGGTTTTAATGACTTTTGGTTGAAACTGCAATGTAGTTCTACTCGTAGCCTCTTGCACTCTACCTGAAGTAGGCTTCTAGTAGGTTTTGTGGCATCCAGTAGGCTAAAATTACAAACATTTTTCATCTTTTAAATGGTCAACATGACTACTAGTTTAGGGTGCAAGGAAGTACTACTAGCAGACTCTTATACTCCACTTGAACCAACCTTCTAGAAAGTTTGGTGCCTTCTAGTAGGCCAAAATTTCAACCATTTTGTATCTATTGGATGGTTATTATGACTATTGGGTTAGATCATGAGGCAGTGCTCTAGGAAGCCTCTTACACTCTCCCTAAACAAGGCCTCTGAAACATTTTGTGTCTTTTAATAGGCTAAGATTACAAATATTTTTCATCTTCAATATAGTCATTATGACTTCTAGTTGAAACTTCAAGATAGTTTTGTGCATAGCATCATGCACTCCACTTGAAGATAGTGAAAAAAGGTTTTGTACCTCCTAATAGGCCAAAATTACAAACATTTTTCATCTTCTAAATGATCATAATGACTTCTAGATGAAATTATGAGGTAGTGATTCTTGCAACCTCTTGTACTTTGCCTTTTGAAGTGTGCTTTCAAAAGGTTTTCTACCTTCAAGTAGGTCAAAATTACAAATATTTTTCATCTTCTAGATGGTCATAATGACTTCTAGTTTACAGTGTGAGATAGTGCTACTTGTAACCTCATCCACTCTATCCAAACTAGGATTTTGGAAGGTTTTATGCCTTATCATAGGCCAAAATTTCTAACATTTTTCATCTTATGGATGGTGGTTATGACTTTTGGTTTAGAGTATGGGGAAATTCTACTTGTAGCCTCTCACCCTCTACCTAAACCAAGCTTTCACAAGGTTTTGTACCTTCGAGTAGACCAAAATTTCAAAGACTATTCATCTTTCAAAAGATCATTATGAATTTTGATTTAAATTACAATGTAGTGCTACTTGTAGCCACTTGGATTCTACATAAGCCAAGCTTCCAAAAGGCTCTGTTAGGCTAAAATTTTAAACATTTTTTTACCTTTCATAAGGTGACCATGGCTTCAATTAGAACCATGGACAATGCTAGTCACAGTCTTTGGTAGTCCACTTGAAACAATATTTCAAAAGGTTTTGTGCCTTTTGGTGAGTAAATATTTAAAACACTTTTTACATTTTAGAAGATTACCTTGACTTTTCTTTAATATTATGATGTAGTGGTACTCACATCCGCTCTCACTTTAAGTGAATAAAATTATATTACACCTTAGTAAAATAACTGAAAGTTTTTTTCCATTGAATATAATAGGGCATGAGAAAACATAAGCTTTTTCTAAAACTTAAAGGATTAAAATTAATTGATCTTAAACCAATCCTTTTGTAAACATATAATTTATCCATTTAAGTTATTTCACAAACTTATCAATTAAGTTTCATGATACATAATACTATGGTTTGAGTTATAGTAAGATAAATGTTTAAAACCAACATAACAAAATGTTTAAATGAAGATCTAACATTAAATAATAAATGAAAATTACATAAAATAATTAAATTTATCCTATTATCTTCTATAGAAACTAAAGAATTTGGTTACTAGATAATTGAAAATTCTAGATAGAACAAGTTTAACCCTAAATCCCAAGGACCTCTGCAAAAATAGGATTTGAGGTGCCTTGGATAGTCTTGTCTATCACCTAATGACTTAGAAAGTGTAAATGGAGGTAATAAAATAAAAAATACAATGTAGATATAAAAAATAAATGCACAGAATGGGAAAAAAAACTATGCTCTACCTTGCACAACAAATAGACCTATAAACTTTATTTTGCTAAAAGTAGAGGAGGCTCAAAAAAAGTGTACAAGATGTGCCTAAGGAAGTTGGGGGTTCACTTTGCTAGGGTTTTGGATTCTATTAAAACTAATACATTTAGATGGCATACCATGATCTAGTGGCTCCACAACTCTCAATGCTATCAAACCTTGCTCCACTTCTCACTAGATTTGCAATGTTGGTGGTATAGGTGGGTAAGATATGTGGAGGTTTTGGATGCCAAGAAGAGTAATGCTAGAAATCTCAAAGCCTAGAGTGCTCAATGTTGGTGCAAAACCACACATAATCTTAGAGGCTTAAAAGTGGTTACAATGGCCATGGATCCATGCTAAAATTTTTCTCTCTAAAGCTTTATTCCTGCAATGAATTTTCAAAGCTCTTGAATGCCAAAGGAGTGGAACCTTTATATGGTGTTAGAGCATGGTTTTTATATGTTTTTGAACATAAATTTGGTTGCAAATTTCTAGATAACTACTGACAAATTACTAACATGGATAGGTATTATAGGTTTTGAAATCCAACATGGTTTCTATGTATCGTAATTTTTGATACCCCCCATGGAATCAAAATCATTCCATTTACTAAAAATAGTAAATGAGAATTTTACCCATGCTAGGCCTTCCAAGAACAATGTTGTACCTACAGGAACCATGATGGGGGGTTAACACCCATGCTAGGGTATGACACCCATGCTAGAGTTAGAAGAGGCATGTTAGAGCTACAAGATCACTACTAAGGCTAGAGTAGTGATGAAGTGCTGGTGCCATGTTGAGCAATGCTAGGATGGAGGTGCAATGCTAGTGGTGTAGTAGAAATGCTAGGAGGTAGTAGTTATACCCTCCAGTGTTGGGTATAGGTGATGTTATATCCTTCCACAAGTGTCTCCAACGTAGCAAAAGTTATACCTTCCACAAAAACCATAAAAATGCAAACTTTAATAGTCCAAAAGGTATTTTTAACACCCTCAACTCCAAATATAGGCTTGATTTGAATTTTTCCACTTTGGAAGTGAGGCTATAACAACTTATGAGATATTTTTTAACCCTAAAAGATAAATTATGTGAAATTGCATCTCATGGGTTAAAATTTTGATATTTTAGAATTAAATTTCAGCCTCAAGTTTCATCAAGTGAGGGTTACAATGTTAAAATGTTACAACATGAGCTTTCTTAGTGGTGTTTCATTTGTTCCTCTTTGTTGATGTTTGAAGGATTGACCCAAGAGACATCAACAGTGAATACAAAACATCACTGTAGATCCATCACTAGCATTCCCTCTCCATGCTTGATTCTATTATGTCAAACCATGTCAAATATTGCTTGTGACACTGGGATAAGGTTATGATGAGGAAATTGCAATGAGGGATACATTTGATCATGAGGGTTAATAGTGAGGTCCAAATGTTGACATCATGGCTCTGACATGGCACTAACATATTGATTAATTGATAAAGGTTTTGTACTTCACATTTAAATTTGTTGGTCACTCAACAATACATTTGAGGATCCAAAACCTTACTCCAAGGTTTTTTTGGCCACTAGACTCCTCCTTTTGCATTTTTGGAAGCCAATATTTTCTCCTTTGGTCTTCATTAGCCTCTCGAACTTCTTGGAAATTTGCTTCCCCATTGTTTTTCTTCTTTTTATATGGTGAAACCTTCTTTGGGTTTCTTTGACAAGGCCTATTTGATATGGTTTTTCCACTAAATGAGATATTTTGGATCCAAGGGACTCAATGGTTTTCCCATCAAATAAGATATGTTACACTCGATGGACTTGATTTGATTTTCTTGTTGAATGAGATGTGTTACATTCAAATGGACTTATAGGTGAATAATGATGAAGGGATGTCACATGGTCATAATGCATGTGTCAAAATAGGTCAACATTGTTATTTAGGATAATGAAGGTTATGATTAAGCTATGCTGTTGGATTTAAGAAAATGCTAATAGGATGGAAATATCGTAAGCACTCTTGACATAGCAGGAAAGACTCATCGAATCTTGCACATTAAGCTCATGTGGTAACTTGCTACCATAGTGAGTTGCACCTTCTAGATGACTCCAAGCTTCATCTTGCAAGCACAAATCCAATAGAATAAGAAACAAGACAAAGAAAATATGTTGTTACAATACAATGCATAAGGTCATGTAAAATGATCAGCAAACTAGGCTACCAAATGTTATAATTGATACACCCAAAAGGGATTGACATCAAACTCTTTTAGTTCATTTGTTGTGCAAAAAGAGGTCATGTAGGCTTTCTTATTATTGGTTGCATAGGTCATTGATGCTAATTATTAATGTGTGCACAGATCATGTGTTAGAGATAATAAGGCTTTGGATAGAAATGATTGACTAGATAGGGCAACTCATTCCCATCCATGTTAGCTATTCTCTAATCCTGCATATCAACCATAATCACATTACACGGAACCTAGGTAAAAATGAGTAAATAATGCCAAAATGATATAAAATATCTTAGTAACTATGCAAACACATGCTATTTCAAAATGCAAACAAGATCAACCAAGGCTATAAGAAGTAGATGAAGACAAATAAGATGGAAGAAAGATCGAATAAAGGCCACATAAAGGTCAAATAATGTCAAAAAAGCTAAAGAATAATGAAAGTATAAGAAATAAGTCTAAACATGGTCAACTAAGGTTACATTTTTCCAGTTTAAGGTCTTAGTAGGCCATGTTACCGGTTTAAGGCCTTGGAAAGCCATAGTTACATGGTGTTAGCTAATGGTCAAGATGGTTTAAATCTCATCACCTAACACCAATCAAAGGCTAAACAAGGAATAAAAAAGATCATAATAAATAAAATAAGGTGAATATAGTAATATTGAAGTGATGTAGAGGGTAAATGAGGTTAAATGATGGTAATAAAGGTCAACAATATAATAACAAGGTCAAAACACCATGAAATAAGGCCAAATCAAGCAAAGTGGAATACATGTGGTAAAACATGATCAATACTAATCAAAAGAAGCTAAATTTTGCTAGTTTTAGGCCTTATTGGGCCAAGGGATAAGGATATAAGATTGATAGGTAACTTTGGGTATCTATAAAGGCTATTTTGGATAAAAAATGATGGTTTTCTGGGTACCCCCTCTATATCCACACTGGCCAACATGTCTGGGGTGATCCCTAGCATGGATGGATTGATCAAGTAGTTTCCTATGTTGGTTTTGAGTAGTTTTCAAATCTTGATGACTTGTATGATCAGTCCAATAGACTAGTGAAGCAAATAGACCAATTTTGGCATTGATTTCAACTTCTAGGAATCACCATTGAGGCTTGTAATTGTCATTCATATTGGAGCAATGCTGGCTAGTGTGGCCCCAACATGGCTACTAAGAAAAATGGGTTTTATATCATCCATAGGATTGGAATTAAGGTTCTAGGATCTTCCCAAGGTAGTGCAGGGCTAGATTAGTTAGGATTAATCACTTTGGTGGTCAAAAATTCTATAAAATATGGTTTTAAGTTTATACCCCCAAAGCCATGCTAGCTTGTATGGATGGAAGGTGGGGCGGGGGGGTGGAGGGGGGGACTTCAACATGGCTAGGGTAAATAAGGTGGTTAGAGCATTAAAACATGGTTAAATTGCAACTAACTCCAATGTCTTGTAGTTGTATGGTTTGTAACTAAGTTTTAATATTATTTTAAGAGTGTTTTACTAATTAAATTATGTTGGGTACTACTCCCACACTGGGGCCACACTAGCCAGCATGACTCTAGCATGGCTCAACATGGATACTCTTTCTTTTCAACTATAAGATGATTTTAGAGGTAAGTTAACCAAGTTATTAGTCTTCTAAGTCTACTAGCAATCATAGTTAAGGTTTTAGCTTAAAAGTGATCATGTCTTATGGTGGTTTGAGGTGTGGTATGGTTATAACCCCCTTTAGCCATGCTGGGTAGCATTGCTCCAACATGCGTAAAGGGGTTTGATGAGTTTTAGTATTCAAAACAAGGTCAAATGATTGTTAGCTCATGCCTATGAGGTTCTGGGCTTTATTGAACTAGGTTTTTAGCTTTTGGAAGTGTTGAAGTACTAGCAAAACTAGTAAGGCAACTTACCCATGCTAGAGCCATGTTACACAACATGGCTAAGGGCTCCCCCACCATGGATACCTTAAGATATTAAGTTTTGGCAAATTTTGATAGTGAATCAACCATGAATGTGAGCTACTAGGGCTGTAGATGTCAATAACAAGGTTTTTGCACCAAAATTGACCATTTTGAAGGTAATTTACTATTTTTGACAATCATCCCCTCCTAAGCCATATTGTCTAGTGTGGCTTTAGCATGGGTGAAGGGGGAATGATGGATTTTTGCTATATTTATCCATATTTTTGGGCATCTAATGATTCTAAGAGGATTCAGTAGGGTTCTAAGATCACAGTGTTAGGTTTCAAGGATATTTTAGGCTATGGATGGGATTTTATGGGTCATCCCAAAAGTATCTACTCTAAAACCGCACTAGCTAGCATGGGTGGAGGGATCCCTAATGTGCTTATGCCTTAGACCTAAAATTTAACTTATATTTTGATAACTCTTGACTACCAAATAATAGGGAGAGATGTTAAGGCTATGGGAGTAAATTTGAAGGTTATTTTAAGATATTAGTAGGTTTTTGTGGGTTACCCTTAGGGCATCCACACTAGACCCACATTGGTTAGGATGGGTGAATAATTTTGTAGTGTGGAAAGGTAGAAAGCATTCAACTTGACTTTTTTTTGATTAGTTATCAATTGTTAGAGGCTATTGGGAAGTGCTAAGACAAAAACATGTTAATTAGGAGGCTACTTTTAGGGTTTTAAGGTTAAACCCCACTCATCCATGTTGGGGCCACACTAGCTAGTGTTGATGCTATACCCCTTAGCATTGCTCCACCAAATCCCAAAGTTTTGACACTATTTGTTGGATTTGACATGGTTTCAGAGCTGCCAAAGTCTTCTACTTTGGTTTTGTACTTAGTTTGATCATTTTGAACTCAATTGAAGGCTAGATTAATGTTTGGAACTTCCATCCCCCTTGAAGCAACACTAAATAGTGTGGTTCCAACATAGTTGTGAAAAAATATTAATTTTTGGATGATTTATAAGGCTAATTGACCAATTTTGTGGGGCCCTCGCATTGCTCATACCTATGGCTATTGTCCAAGATTGAAATTACTAATCCTAGAGGTTATTGTAACCTTGTTTTTACTCCTTTTTCTTAGAGCTACACTAGCAAGCATTGTTCTAGCATAGGTGTGAAGAAATATTCATTTATGGAAAATTTTGAAGGTCAATTAACTAAGTTTTTGGGCCCCCATGACTACAAATGTTGATGGCTAAGGTTTAGCATGAAAATTGATAATTTTGAAGGCCTTTTGATATTTTTTATAGTCATCCACCCCTAATCTTCATTAATGGAAAATTTAGAAGATCAATTAGCTATGTTTTTGGGCCCCCATGATTGTAGATTTGATGTCTAAGGTTTAGCATAAAAATTGATAATTTTGAAGGCCCTTTGGTATATTTTATAGTCATCCACCCCTAAGACAACATGGCTCTAGCATGGATGAAGGAGGATGTTAGGGTTTTACCATTTTTAGCTTGTTTTCTAACTTATGATGGGTTCTGGAGGCTCTAAAAGGGTCTTAATGTCATAGGGATATAATTTAAGGCTATTTTAGTTGTTAATTGGCTTTTATGGATTCTTACTAGGGCACCGATGTTAGATAACATGGGTGGAGAGTTCCCTAGTGTGGGGATGGTGTTAGACACTAAATTTATCTTATTTGTAATCAATTTTTGGCTATTAAGGACTTGAGGGGGGTGTTAAGATCATGATTTATAGTTTCAAAGGTTAATTTTAGTGTTTTGTAAGAACCCCATTCAACCACATTCAAGCCACATTCGTTAATGTGGATGAGGTGCCCCCTATCATGTCTCCTTTAAAATCCATGGTTTTTAACACTTTTAATTAGATTTGACAAGGTTTTGAAATTTTCAAAGGATTCTAGTAAGGTTTTAGCTTTAGTTGGTCCATTTTGCGATCAAACTATGGCTTAGTTGATGTTTGTAGATGTTATATCCCCTTGAGTAATGCTAGCTATTATGGGTGGATCTTTGTCCAATGTTGTTACCCAAAGTGGTAAGGTGGTGAAGGATCCTAGCCTCTCTTGGAACTTGGTTTTTACTAGTGTTAATACATGGCTACTAAATTTGGCATGGTGTGTCTAGGTTTCATTCTATTGGGCATGGGATGCTAGGACCCATGCTGAATCCATGATACCCAACATGGTTGAGGGGATTTCAAGTTCTAGAATGTTGTTATGGGCTTCAAGAGGGTTAAACCTTAGTGTAGTTAGGGCTTGAAGCCTTAAAACCCCATTACTTGGGAGGTTATTAGTGAAGCCCACCCAAATTCAAATATTGATTTAGTTCTATAACTCGCATCATCTCACTGTTGCTAGAACTTTCCCCCATTAGAACTTTCAATGCACCATGAGTTACAATGCATGGATTTGGCAATGGAAATTTCATGCATGTTACATGGTTCAATGTTGTGATTAAGGCTATGTTTGCTAATGTACATAGTTTTAATGTAATAAAGAAGTAAAATTGACTAGGTGGCAAGGTTGTAAACTAAATCATATATAACTTATGATGTTTTGATAGTTTTAGGCCATGGTGGACCATGTAATTAGCCAATTTTAAGCCTTGGTGGACCATGGTCCATACCTACCTAGAAAGTATGGAATAGCATCAAAAGGATGTATAGGAATAAAAAAAACCATGAACTATGGTATAAGGTTTTGAAGGTGAATAATTTTTTGTTAGAAAAATAAAGAATAATATATTAACAATCCATTTGTTATTTGACCTTTGATAAATAAAAGGGCTTCCTTTGCATGAGCACACTTTCATTATGTTTCTTGTTTTTCATGAAAATTAACATGTGTTTTCATTCATCACTTTTGGTAATTGTTGGTACATTTAGCCATTGTATGGAACATAGACATGAGATGGTGGAGATTTTTAGAAAATATTACAATACAAATATTGAAATGGCAAGATGTGATTGGGAAAGCTATTGGTTTCTATCATTTATTTCTTTTAAAAAGAAAGAAGAAGAAGAGAAAGAGATGGAAATCACTATGACGATTTTAATGAATTCTCCCGTAAAAAGATAAGCATAAACCTTAGCCCTATTCCAAAGGGAGACGTCGATTTCTTTTGAGACACATCGCACAAATTAAATAGAAAATCAAAATTTTTCACCATGGTACAAGCGCAAGGTACCAAGGCATGGCGCGTCTTTGAAAGACCACAATATTCACTGGCATTTTGCAGGTCATGATTGAGGGCAACGACGGAGAGAGCGATAGAGACATCAGCGCGATGTTATTCGTGCAGAGGAAAAAGTAAAACGTGACTCCGACAGTCACCAAAAAATGCAGAGGAAGAAGAAAGGGACAGACATCAGCATTTCATTTTTTTGGGGCAGCAAAACATAAGCAATGTTGACCGCCTCTGTGATAGGTGAATAGGGCCACAAAAACCCCCTTGTGCATCGCCAAACCCTGCTGCATTCTATGCTATTCTGAAACCCTCATGGTTTTCAAAAAAGAATCTTTGCCGTAGCAGGAGGAGCCCTAAGATTTGCACGTCATCGCAAAAATTGCGTGGTACAGACGACACAATATTTACGGCAGTTGCAGGCCTGAGAATGCATTTCAAAAGTTTTTCTAGGTGGTAAAAAATAACAAACAGAACACAGCAACAAATCGGCAATTACCAGTTTATCCGCCCTGGAACCTGCAACCAAAAATATAATAACCATGCCCGATGTTAATGCCTTCGATGCAGCAATGTTCCCTGATACGGCGGCTCAGCCTTCTCATGTGCGACAGTTGCTGGTAACGATTTTTGGTATGATGAATCAGTTGCAGGATCGGTGGCTTCACCTTTGGTTTCATATTCCAGGACATCCCGAATTTTAGCTACAATTATCAGGATGCAAAAAATTAAAAATTAATTAAGTTAACTACCACTACCACCAATAAGGTGGAGGTTATATTATATTTCTATGAGAAGCTTAGTGGCACTTAGAATTTAAAATTTTAAGTTAGATTAGCTTAGGGATCTAAACAAATTACATAATATAATACATATAATGTGGAGTCCTGTTTTGGAAAAGCTTGCCTTAAATCATTATTATGTATGAGTTACTACCTATTAAAATTTGCCATATTGATTATCCCATTTAAGTTACATTACATTAAAGTTAGCATAAAATACCCACATAACTTTCTCCTAGCTTATTGGACAAGAAATCTTCCAATTGGGTTAGTCAAAATACTTGAGAGAAAAGTTAGGAGGAATATTTTTGAGATTTTCTTTTATTGTAACTTCCATATACATCACTTAAAAAACTTTACATCTCATTTTTAAGAGGCAAAATTAAAAAGATATATATGTATGAAGTAAGTTGCCACTATAGCTTGTATTCCTATGTATTTTAGAAATTATATTTTAATTTTCTATAGTATTGTAAGTACCAAGACCACTTGTCAATCTCTTCTTCTCTTTGGTGTTTGCAACCATCTAAAATTGTTGTAACTTACCTAACTTGTTGGGAAAGTAACCTCATAACTTGTTGGGCAAGTAATCTCCTAATTGGTTGGCCAAGTTATTTGGGAGAGAAGTTAGGTGAGATATTTTTAATAGGTAACTTCCCTACCTTCCTTGGAACCCTATAAAAAGGATTCAGGGGTCAAGAAGGGAGGAAAAAGGACTTCTCATATCATATTGGGTCTCACACTTGGAAGATTTATAAAGAAGATTGCTTGCAAGATGGCTTGCTAGAATAAAGATTTCAGCCTCTTTGTCATGGTCCTGTGAGTTATGCATTTCATTTTCTATTTTGTTTAAATTGCTTAGCTAGTGGTTTAGATAGTATCATCCTTGGCAAGTAATTTTTGGATTTTTAAATTGCTCTTGCTGTTCTTGTTGCCTGATAGAAATTTCTATTAAAAGTTTGCCATAGAAGCGCTTGTGTTTAAAAGTCTTGAGAGCATTTTAGTAGTAAATTTTGTTATTGTGCAACATGTGAGAACTGCTATTGGGATTTTTGTAACAGAGCCTCTGTTTGTAGTCACGTCGTTGAACAATTCAGTAGTTGAGAGGGTTCAGAGAATCTTTGGTATTTTGATGGGACCAGAATAGCTTCTTTTTATCTTTAAAGTGAATTCCCATGGTATTTAAATCAGAAATTGTCAAGTATTTTAAAGGTTTTGTTTGAATGAAATCATTGACATCTATTATCTAGTTAAAATAGAGTCTCGTACGTGGTAGTTTACGCAGCAATTTTTGGGAGCATAGTAGGATTGTCTTGAAGATATTGCTTGTTGGAGCCTTTGAAGTTTGAACAATTTGTAGATATTGAATTTGGGATAGCTTTATTACGAAGTGTTTACTTGTGTCATTTTATCTTGTTTAAATATTTGAGGTCTACACAAATCTACTTTCCTTTCTTTTCTATCTATTTCCATCGAATCTTGCTCTATTTCTAGTTTTCTTCTGGAACTATCTCTTTCTCTGGGGAAAATTAGGAGTAGATTGCAGAGTTGTGCTCAAATGTTTTTGCAAAATTTTATTTGTTACAAGTAGGTATTATAAGGACCGCGTAGACTAGGCAGTTGAACAAAATAGGAAATTTTCAAGAACTCACAGTGCTTGGCAAAGTTGGCTGAATCTCTTTAAAGTAAGTCATTTGTAGTTCACACACAATGAAATTGTCACATTTTACACAACCACATACTGCAACAACACACACACATATTCACATTAACTATTGAGTTTATTTGGAGGTATCTGGGCCTTGGTGTAGCCAGAGACCAGCAGGGACGTAAATCCTGTTCAAGGACACTCGTTGGCAGTCGCGTCCCAAATGGTCGCCAACAGTTCTTTTCGCACTAGAAGGAGGGCTGAAAATTAAGCCTCTAGGTTCATAAGCCTTATACTTTTAGTACATCAACAATTATTTGTAAGGATTAAGAATTAGATACTATTTTTAGTTGATGACCAAGAAATTTCATAGTTTGGAAAGTTTAAAAGCTTCAAAAGATATTCTAGATTCTAAGACTGATTCTTCATCAGAAGAAGAACAAAAGAAACTTTCTGAATTGGGAACAAGTAGTGGAGTGAAAACTAGAAGATCAAGAAGATCACCCATTATCTCTGGTTTGTCAATTCGTAAGAGAAGATCTAGAAAGTCTAAGAGTTCAACATTTCAAAGGAATAGGATGGCGAATCCTTGGCAAGGAGTTACACCATTAGGATTTCAAAATTACAATGATATTCCTAAGGTTGTTTACAAATATTTTCCTGAGCCTTTCCTGGAAAAGCTTATTTAGCTGAAGAATACATTCACATGTTTGAGTTAGCTTTAGCTCATGCAAATATTCAACATCAAGATCAAGCTTGTAGGTTGTTTGTATCAAATCTAAAGGATATGGCTCAGATTTGAAATTGAAACTTACCAATAAATAGTATTACAAGTTGGGATGACATGAAGAATCTTTTCTTGGCCTAGTTTGGTAATCAATTAGATCAACAACAACTATATTGTGGGATAGTACAAGCTAAGCAAGGATTTAAAGAGTCTATTAGAGATTTCAATATTAAGTTTCAACGAATTTGTGGACTCTTTCAAAGGCAATATAGGCCATCAGAAGAAATGCTTAAGGAAACTTA